>JAXIVJ010007225.1:10000-61922 GCA_036785665.1 Chirona hameri | reverse complement strand
CACAAAGACAGATTAGAGTATGTCACAGCTCACAACTCACACAGAGCCGCCGCGACACAGACAGATTAGAGTCTGTCACAACTCACAACTCACACAGAGCCGCCGCGACACATACAGATTAGAGTATGTCACAACTCACAACTCACACAGAGCCGCCGCGACACACAGACATATTAGAGTATGTCACAACGCACAGCTCACACAGAGCCGCCGCGACACACAGACAGATTAGAGTCTGTCCCAACTCACAGCTCACACAGAGCCGCCGCGACACACAGACAGATTAGAGTACGTCACAACTCACAGCTCACACAGAGCCGCCGCGACACACAGACAGATTAGAGTATGTCACAACTCACAACTCACACAGAGCCGCCGCGACACACAGACAGATTAGAGTCTGTCACAACTCACAACTCACACAGAGCCGCCGCGACACACAGACAGATTAGAGTCTGTCACAATTCACAACTCACACAGAGCCGCCGCGACACACAGACAGATTAGAGTCTGTCACAGCTCACAGCTCACACAGAGCCGCCGCGACACACAGACAGATTAGAGTCTGTCACAGCTCACAGCTCACAACTCACACAGAGCCGCCGCGACACACAGACAGATTAGAGTATGTCCCAACTCACAGCTCACACAGAGCCGCCGCGACACACAGACAGATTAGAGTCTGTCACAACTCACAACTCACACAGAGCCGCCGCGACACACAGACAGATTAGAGTCTGTCACAGCTCACAGCTCACAACTCACACAGAGCCGCCGCGACACAGACAGATTAGAGTCTGTCACAACTCACAACTCACACAGAGCCGCCGCCGCGCGACACACAGAAGATTAGAGTCTGTCACAACTCACAACTCACAGCTCACACAGAGCCGCCGCGAGACACAGACAGATTAGAGTCTGTCACAAACTCACAAACTCACACAGAGCCGCCCGGACACACAGACAGATTAGAGTCTGTCACAACTCACAACTCACACAGAGCGCCGCGACACAGACAGATTAGAGTATGTCACACTCACAACTCACACAGAGCCCGCGACATACATGACAGATTAGAGTATGTCACAACAGCCTTGGAATTTGGCCATTTCTGGACTTTTTGGGTCCAAAGAATTTTGCTCTCTTCATATTTGTTCAGGAAATTTGCTCTCTTTTCGCCTGATCTTACCGACATTGTAGTTAAAATATAAATCAATTTTCCTCACAAGGATTTCATATCTATTACAAATCAGGATTTTTTACTTTCCAAGTAACATAATAATAAAAATGAAAATATTAATTTGCCTGACAATACAATTTTACCCTCCACCTATGGATGTTTACACTCCGGGACCAGGTCATGAGTGTAAACGAAAAATGAGTGTACAAAAAAAATGCAATGAAAAATCCAACACTGTAATCACGGCTCCGCGTCACGTCAAAGCTTGTGGTGAGAGTAAGTTGCTTCGCTTCGCTCCATACAGGAGACGGGTCTTGGGCGTTAAGCAAACTGCAAAAAGTCAAATGCAAAACGTCACAAAATCAGAGGGAATAAAGCTAAAATGTCAAAGACGACTATAACAGGGGCGGATCCAGGGAAAACAAATAGAGGGGGGGTCACATCAGACGTCAAGGGGCCCTCGAGCTGAAAAGGGCCCCGAGCGTTTTTGCAGGTCTGAAAGGGCCTCCAGTCGGTCTGAGTGTATTTTCAGGCATGAGAAAGCCCTTGCCAAGCCTAAGAGGGCCCTCGTCAGGCCTGAAAGAGTCACATACCGGTCTGAGAGGGCCCTTGACAGGCCTGAGCAGCCTTGGAATTTGGGCCATTTTCTGGACTTCTTGGGTCCAAAGAATTTTGCTCTCTTCATATTTGTTCAGGAAATTTGCCCTCTTTTCGCCTGATCTTACCGACATTGTAGTTAAAATATAATTAAATTTTCCTCACAAGGATTTAATATCTTACAAATCAGGATTTTTTTACTTTCCAAGTAAAATAATTCAAACAAAAATTAAAATCTTAACTTGCCTGACAATACAATTTTACTCTCCACCAATGGATTTTTACTCTCCGGGACCAGGTCATGAAATGAAAAATCCAACACTGAGCCGCCGTAACAACTCACACAGAGCCGCCGCGACACACAGACAGATTAGAGTCTGTCACAACTCACAACTCACAGCTCACACAGAGCCGCCGCGACATACAGACAGATTAGAGTATGTCACAGCTCACAACTCACACAGAGCCGCCGCGACACACAGACAGATTAGAGTCTGTCACAACTCACAACTCACAACTCACACAGAGCCGCCGCGACATACAGACAGATTAGAGTCTGTCACAACTCACAACTCACACAGAGCCGCCGCGACACACAGACATACTAGAGTATGTCACAGCTCACAACTCACAACTCACACAGAGCTGCCGCGACATACAGACAGATTAGAGTCTGTCACAACTCACAACTCACAACTCACACAGAGCCGCCGCGACACACAGACAGATTAGAGTCTGTCACAACTCACAACTCACACAGAGCCGCCGCGACACACAGACAGATTAGAGTATGTCACAGCTCACAACTCACACAGAGCCGCCGCGACACACAGACAGATTAGAGTATGTCACAACTCACAGCTCACACAGAGCCGCCGCGACACAGACAGATTAGAGTCTGTCACAACTCACAACTCACAACTCACACAGAGCCGCCGCGACACACAGACAGATTAGAGTCTGTCACAACTCACAACTCACACAGAGCCGCCGCGACACAGACAGATTAGAGTCTGTCACAACTCACAACTCACAACTCACACAGAGCCGCCGCGAGACACAGACAGATTAAAGTCTGTCCCAACTCACAGCTCACACAGAGCCGCCGCGACACACAGACAGATTAGAGTCTGTCACAACTCACAGCTCACACAGAGCCGCCGCGACACACAGACAGATTAGAGTATGTCACAGCTCACAACTCACACAGAGCCGCCGCGACACACAGACAGATTAGAGTCTGTCACAGCTCACAACTCACACAGAGCCGCCGCGACACACAGACAGATTAGAGTCTGTCACAACTCACAACTCACAGCTCACACAGAGCCGCCGCGACACACAGACAGATTAGAGTCTGTCACAACTCACAACTCACAACTCACACAGAGCCGCCGCGACACACAGACAGATTAGAGTCTGTCACAACTCAACACTCACAACTCACACAGAGCCACCGCGACACACAGACAGATTAGAGTCTGTCACAACTCACAGCTCACAACTCACACAGAGCCGCCGCGACACACAGACAGATTAGAGTCTGTCACAACTCAACACTCACACAGAGCCGCCGCGACACAGACAGATTAGAGTTTGTCACAACTCACAACTCACACAGAGCCGCCGCGACACACAGACAGATTAGAGTATGTCCCAACTCACAGCTCACACAGAGCCGCCGCGACACAGACAGATTAGAGTCTGTCACAACTCACAACTCACACAGAGCCGCCGCGACACACAGACAGATTAGAGTATGTCACAGCTCACAACTCACACAGAGCCGCCGCGACACAGACAGATTAGAGTATGTCACAGCTCACAACTCACACAGAGCCGCCGCGAGACACAGACAGATTAGAGTATGTCACAACTCACACAGAGCCGCCGCGACACAGACAGATTAGAGTCTGTCACAACTCACAACTCACAACTCACACAGAGCCGCCGCGACACACAGACAGATTAGAGTCTGTCACAACTCACAACTCACAGCTCACACAGAGCCGCCGCGACACACAGACAGATTAGAGTCTGTCACAACTCACAACTCACAACTCACACAGAGCCGCCGCGACACACAGACAGATTAGAGTCTGTCACAACTCACAACTCACACAGAGCCGCCGCGACACACAGACAGATTAGAGTCTGTCACAGCTCACAGCTCACAACTCACACAGAGCCGCCGCGACACAGACAGATTAGAGTCTGTCACAACTCACAACTCACATAGAGCCGCCGCGACACACAGACAGATTAGAGTCTGTCACAACTCACAACTCACAGCTCACACAGAGCCGCCGCGAGACACAGACAGATTAGAGTCTGTCACAACTCACAACTCACACAGAGCCGCCGCGACACACAGACAGATTAGAGTCTGTCACAACTCACAACTCACACAGAGCCGCCGCGACACAGACAGATTAGAGTATGTCACAACTCACAACTCACACAGAGCCGCCGCGACATACAGACAGATTAGAGTATGTCACAACCAGCCTTGGAATTTGGGCCATTTTCTGGACTTTTTGGGTCCAAAGAATTTTGCTCTCTTCATATTTGTTCAGGAAATTTGCTCTCTTTTCGCCTGATCTTACCGACATTGTAGTTAAAATATAAATCAATTTTCCTCACAAGGATTTCATATCTATTACAAATCAGGATTTTTTACTTTCCAAGTAACATAATAATAAAAATGAAAATATTAATTTGCCTGACAATACAATTTTACCCTCCACCTATGGATGTTTACACTCCGGGACCAGGTCATGAGTGTAAACGAAAAATGAGTGTACAAAAAAAAATGCAATGAAAAATCCAACACTGTAATCACGGCTCCGCGTCACGTCAAAGCTTGTGGTGAGAGTAAGTTGCTTCGCTTCGCTCCATACAGGAGACGGGTCTTGGGCGTTAAGCAAACTGCAAAAAGTCAAATGCAAAACGTCACAAAATCAGAGGGAATAAAGCTAAAATGTCAAAGACGACTATAACAGGGGCGGATCCAGGGAAAACAAATAGAGGGGGGGCACATCAGACGTCAAGGGGCCCTCGAGCTGAAAAGGGCCCGAGCGTTTTTGCAGGTCTGAAAGGGCCTCCAGTCGGTCTGAGTGTATTTTCAGGCATGAGAAAGCCCTTGACAAGCCTAAGAGGGCCCTCGTCAGGCCTGAAAGTCACATACCGGTCTGAGAGGGCCCTTGACAGGCCTGAGCAGCCTTGGAATTTGGGCCATTTTCTGGACTTCTTGGGTCCAAAGAATTTTGCTCTCTTCATATTTGTTCAGGAAATTTGCCCTCTTTTCGCCTGATCTTACCGACATTGTAGTTAAAATATAATTAAATTTTCCTCACAAGGATTTAATATCTTACAAATCAGGATTTTTTTACTTTCCAAGTAAAATAATTCAAACAAAAATTAAAATCTTAACTTGCCTGACAATACAATTTTACTCTCCACCAATGGATTTTTACTCTCCGGGACCAGGTCATGAAATGAAAAATCCAACACTGAGCCGCCGTAACAACTCACACAGAGCCGCCGCGACACACAGACAGATTAGAGTCTGTCACAACTCACAACTCACAGCTCACACAGAGCCGCCGCGACATACAGACAGATTAGAGTATGTCACAGCTCACAACTCACACAGAGCCGCCGCGACACACAGACAGATTAGAGTCTGTCACAACTCACAACTCACAACTCACACAGAGCCGCCGCGACATACAGACAGATTAGAGTCTGTCACAACTCACAACTCACACAGAGCCGCCGCGACACACAGACATATTAGAGTATGTCACAGCTCACAAATCACAACTCACACAGAGCTGCCGCGACATACAGACAGATTAGAGTCTGTCACAACTCACAACTCACAACTCACACAGAGCCGCCGCGACACACAGACAGATTAGAGTCTGTCACAACTCACAACTCACACAGAGCCGCCGCGACACACAGACAGATTAGAGTATGTCACAGCTCACAACTCACACAGAGCCGCCGCGACACACAGACAGATTAGAGTATGTCACAACTCACAGCTCACACAGAGCCGCCGCGACACAGACAGATTAGAGTCTGTCACAACTCACAACTCACAACTCACACAGAGCCGCCGCGACACACAGACAGATTAGAGTCTGTCACAACTCACAACTCACACAGAGCCGCCGCGACACAGACAGATTAGAGTCTGTCACAACTCACAACTCACAACTCACACAGAGCCGCCGCGAGACACAGACAGATTAAAGTCTGTCCCAACTCACAGCTCACACAGAGCCGCCGCGACACACAGACAGATTAGAGTCTGTCACAACTCACAGCTCACACAGAGCCGCCGCGACACACAGACAGATTAGAGTATGTCACAGCTCACAACTCACACAGAGCCGCCGCGACACACAGACAGATTAGAGTCTGTCACAGCTCACAACTCACACAGAGCCGCCGCGACACACAGACATATTAGAGTCTGTCACAACTCACAACTCACAGCTCACACAGAGCCGCCGCGACACACAGACAGATTAGAGTCTGTCACAACTCACAACTCACAACTCACACAGAGCCGCCGCGACACACAGACAGATTAGAGTCTGTCACAACTCAACACTCACAACTCACACAGAGCCGCCGCGACACACAGACAGATTAGAGTCTGTCACAACTCACAGCTCACAACTCACACAGAGCCGCCGCGACACACAGACAGATTAGAGTCTGTCACAACTCAACACTCACAGCTCACACAGAGCCGCCGCGAGACACAGACAGATTAGAGTATGTCCCAACTCACAGCTCACACAGAGCCGCCGCGACACAGACAGATTAGAGTCTGTCACAACTCACAACTCACACAGAGCCGCCGCGACACACAGACAGATTAGAGTATGTCACAGCTCACAACTCACACAGAGCCGCCGCGACACAGACAGATTAGAGTATGTCACAGCTCACAACTCACACAGAGCCGCCGCGAGACACAGACAGATTAGAGTATGTCACAACTCACAACTCACACAGAGCCGCCGCGACACAGACAGATTAGAGTCTGTCACAACTCACAACTCACAACTCACACAGAGCCGCCGCGACACACAGACAGATTAGAGTATGTCCCAACTCACAGCTCACACAGAGCCGCCGCGACACAGACAGATTAGAGTCTGTCACAACTCACAACTCACACAGAGCCGCCGCGACACACAGACAGATTAGAGTATGTCACAGCTCACAACTCACACAGAGCCGCCGCGACACAGACAGATTAGAGTATGTCACAGCTCACAACTCACACAGAGCCGCCGCGAGACACAGACAGATTAGAGTATGTCACAACTCACAACTCACACAGAGCCGCCGCGACACAGACAGATTAGAGTCTGTCACAACTCACAACTCACAACTCACACAGAGCCGCCGCGACACACAGACAGATTAGAGTCTGTCACAACTCACAACTCACAGCTCACACAGAGCCGCCGCGACACACAGACAGATTAGAGTCTGTCACAACTCACAACTCACAACTCACACAGAGCCGCCGCGAGACACAGACAGATTAGAGTCTGTCCCAACTCACAACTCACACAGAGCCGCCGCGACATACAGACAGATTAGAGTATGTCACAACCAGCCTTGGAATTTGGGCCATTTTCTGGACTTTTTGGGTCCAAAGAATTTTGCTCTCTTCATATTTGTTCAGGAAATTTGCTCTCTTTTCGCCTGATCTTACCGACATTGTAGTTAAAATATAAATCAATTTTCCTCACAAGGATTTCATATCTATTACAAATCAGGATTTTTTACTTTCCAAGTAACATAATAATAAAAATGAAAATATTAATTTGCCTGACAATGCAATTTTACCCTCCACCTATGGATGTTTACACTCCGGGACCAGGTCATGAGTGTAAACGAAAAATGAGTGTACAAAAAAAATGCAATGAAAAATCCAACACTGTAATCACGGCTCCGCGTCACGTCAAAGCTTGTGGTGAGAGTAAGTTGCTTCGCTTCGCTCCATACAGGAGACGGGTCTTGGGCGTTAAGCAAACTGCAAAAAGTCAAATGCAAAACGTCACAAAATCAGAGGGAATAAAGCTAAAATGTCAAAGACGACTATAACAGGGGCGGATCCAGGGAAAACAAATAGAGGGGGGGTCACATCAGACGTCAAGGGGCCCTCGAGCTGAAAAGGGCCCCGAGCGTTTTTGCAGGTCTGAAAGGGCCTCCAGTCGGTCTGAGTGTATTTTCAGGCATGAGAAAGCCCTTGACAAGCCTAAGAGGGCCCTCGTCAGGCCTGAAAGAGTCACATACCGGTCTGAGAGGGCCCTTGACAGGCCTGAGCAGCCTTGGAATTTGGGCCATTTTCTGGACTTCTTGGGTCCAAAGAATTTTGCTCTCTTCACATTTGTTCAGGAAATTTGCCCTCTTTTCGCCTGATCTTACCGACATTGTAGTTAAAATATAATTAAATTTTCCTCACAAGGATTTAATATCTTACAAATCAGGATTTTTTTACTTTCCAAGTAAAATAATTCAAACAAAAATTAAAATCTTAACTTGCCTGACAATACAATTTTACTCTCCACCAATGGATTTTTACTCTCCGGGACCAGGTCATGAAATGAAAAATCCAACACTGAGCCGCCGTAACAACTCACACAGAGCCGCCGCGACACACAGACAGATTAGAGTATGTCACAACTCACAACTCACAACTCACACAGAGCCGCCGCGACACACAGACAGATTAGAGTCTGTCACAACTCACAACTCACACAGAGCCGCCGCGACACACAGACAGATTAGAGTATGTCACAACTCACAACTCACACAGAGCCGCCGCGACACACAGACAGATTAGAGTATGTCACAACTCACAACTCACACAGAGCCGCCGCGACACACAGACAGATTAGAGTATGTCACAACTCACAACTCACACAGAGCCGCCGGCAGCGCCGGCCGTCAGCGCCGGCCGTCAGCGCCGGCCGTCAGCGCCGGCCGTCAGCGCCGGCCGTCAGCGCCGGCCGTCAGCGCCGGCCGTCAGCGCCGGCCGTCAGCATGTGCCATTGCGACGTATGAGCGGTATTTCTGGTTAATGCTATTTCACGTGGGAAATTGAGAACATTTAATGGATTCGTTCCGAAATATTGTACATGATGTGATGTAAATGAGACAAACCGCGACGGAGACAGAGCACAGCTCAAGGGAGGGAACGATACATAATTAACAAGGAAGTGCGGGACTGTCCGACCGGAGAAGCACGGATCATGTGGCGTGATAGCAGACTGACCTGAGAGTCGATAGCAGACTGACCTGAGAGTCGATAGCAGACTGACCTGAGAGACTGACCTGAGAGTCGATAGCAGACTGACCTGAGAGTCGATAGCAGACTGACCCGAGAGTCGGTAGCAGACTGACCTGAGAGTCGGAAGCAGACTGACCTGAGATACTGACCTGAGAGACTGACCTGAGAGTCGATAGCAGACTGACCTGAGAGACTGACCTGAGAGTCGATAGCAGACTGACCTGAGAGGCTGACCTGAGAGTCGGTAGCAGACTGACCTGAGAGTCGATAGCAGACTGACCTGATAGTCGGTAGCAGACTGACCTGAGAGTCGGTAGCAGACTGACCTGAGAGTCGGTAGCAGACTGACCTGAGAGACTGACCTGAGAGTCGATAGCAGACTGACCTGAGAGTCGATAGCAGACTGACCTGAGAGACTGACCTGAGAGACTGACCTGAGAGTCGATAGCAGACTGACCTGAGAGTCGATAGCAGACTGACCTGAGAGTCGATAGCAGACTGACCTGAGAGTCGATAGCAGACTGACCTGAGAGACTGACCTGAGAGTCGATAGCAGACTGACCTGAGAGTCGATAGCAGACTGACCTGAGAGTCGACGTCGGCGCCCACCAGGTGGTATCCGGGAGGCGCCTGGACCATGGCCCTCAGCTCGGAGCCGAGGCGGTCGGAGCGGACATTGCTGGCCGTCAGCCAGGTACGTTCCACGGCCCGGCGAGTCAGGGTACCGGCCACCTTCACCTGAAAATATCAGGTACGTTCCACGGCCCGGCGAGTCAGGGTACCGGCCACCTTCACCTGCAAATATCAGGTACGTTCCACGGCCCGGCGAGTCAGGGTACCGGCCACCTTCACCTGAAAATATCAGGTACGTTCCACGGCCCGGCGAGTCAGGGTACCGGCCACCTTCACCTGAAAATATCAGGTACGTTCCACGGCCAGGCGAGTCAGGGCACCGGCCACCTTCACCTGAAAATATCAGGTACGTTCCACGGCCCGGCGAGTCAGGGTACCGGCCACCTTCACCTGAAAATATCAGGTACGTTCCACGGCCCGGCGAGTCAGGGTACCGGCCACCTTCACCTGAAAATATCAGGTACGTTCCACGGCCCGGCGAGTCAGGGTACCGGCCACCTTCACCTGGAAATATCAGGTACGTTCCACGGCCCGGCGAGTCAGGGTACCGGCCACCTTCACCTGGAAATATCAGGTACGTTCCACGGCCCGGCGAGTCAGAGTACCGGCCACCTTCACCTGAAAATATCAGGTACGTTCCACGGCCCGGCGAGTCAGGGTACCGGCCACCTTCACCTGGAAATATCAGGTACGTTCCACGGCCCGGTGAGTCAGGGTATCGGCCACCTTCACCTGAAAATATCAGGTACGTTCCACGGCCCGGCGAGTCAGGGTACCGGCCACCTTCACCTGGAAATATCAGGTACGTTCCACGGCCCGGCGAGTCAGGGTACCGGCCACCTTCACCTGGAAATATCAGGTACGTTCCCCGGCCCGGCGAGTCAGGGTACCGGCCACCTTCACCTGAAAATATCAGGTACGTTCCACGGCCCGGCGAGTCAGGGTACCGGCCACCTTCACCTGGAAATATCAGGTACGTTCCACGGCCCGGCGAGTCAGGGTACCGGCCACCTTCACCTGGAAATATCAGGTACGTTCCACGGCCCGGCGAGTCAGGGTACCGGCCACCTTCACCTGCAAATATCAGGTACGTTCCACGGCCCGGCGAGTCAGGGTACCGGCCACCTTCACCTGAAAATATCAGGTACGTTCCACGGCCCGGCGAGTCAGGGTACCAGCCACCTTCACCTGAAAATATCAGGTACGTTCCACGGCCCGGCGAGTCAGGGTACCGGCCACCTTCACCTGAAAATATCAGGTACGTTCCACGGCCCGGCGAGTCGGGGTACCGGCCACCTTCACCTGAAAATATCAGGTACGTTCCACGGCCCGGCGAGTCAGGGTACCGGCCACCTTCACCTGCAAATATCAGGTACGTTCCACGGCCCGGCGAGTCAGGGTACCGGCCACCTTCACCTGCAAATATCAGGTACGTTCCACGGCCCGGCGAGTCAGGGTACCGGCCACCTTCACCTAGCCCACCCGTAGAACGGGGAAAAGTGAAACGTGCGAAGTGTGGGAAATGGGGGAAGGGGGTCTGGCAGACAGGTGGTAAGGCAGGTAACGCCATACGGGACCAGCAGAGTGGTAAGACAGACAGGTAACATCAGATGTAAATCAGGGTGGTAAGACAGACAACGCCACACTTAACAATCAGGGTGGTATCAGGGCAGCCAACACCAGACGTAGGTGAGTGTGGTAAGCCCGAGGGAAACACCAGACAGGACGTCAACCAGGGTGGTAAGAGTTAACACCAGACAGGACGTCAACCAGGGTGGTAAGAGTTAACACCAGACAGGACGTCAACCAGGGTGGTAAGAGTTAACACCAGACAGGGCGGTAAGAGTTAACACCAGACAAAGTGGTAAGAGTGGTAAGAGTTAACACCAGACAGGGCGGTAAGAGTTAACACCAGACAGGGTGGTACGAGTTAACACCAGCCAGGGTGGTAAGAGTGGTTAGAGTTAACACCAGACAGGGCGGTAAGAGTTAACACCAGACAGGACGTCAACCAGGGTGGTAAGAGTTAACACCAGACAGGGCGGTAAGAGTTAACACCAGACAGGGTGGTAAGAGTGGTTAGAGTTAACACCAGACAGGGTGGTAAGAGTGGTTAGAGTTAACACCAGACAGGGTGGTAAGAGTGGTAAGAGTTAACACCAGGCAGGGCGGTAAGAGTTAACACCAGGCAGGACGTCAACCAGGGTGGTAAGAGTTAACACCAGACAGGGCGGTAAGAGTTAACACCAGACAGGGTGGTAAGAGTGGTACGAGTTAACACCAGCCAGGGTGGTAAGAGTGGTTAGAGTTAACACCAGACAGGGTGGTAAGAGTGGTAAGAGTTAACACCAGGCAGGGCGGTAAGAGTTAACACCAGACAGGGTGGTAAGAGTTAACACCAGACAGGGTGGTAAGAGTTAACACCAGACAGGACGTCAACCAGGGCGGTAAGAGTTAACACCAGACAGGGCGGTCAGAGTTAACACCAGACAGGGTGGTAAGAGTTAACACCAGGCAGGGCGGTAAGAGTTAACACCAGACAGGACGTCAACCAGGGTGGTAAGAGTTAACACCAGACAGGGCGGTAAGAGTTAACACCAGACAGGGTGGTAAGAGTGGTTAGAGTTAACACCAGACAGGGTGGTAAGAGTGGTTAGAGTTAACACCAGACAGGGTGGTAAGAGTGGTAAGAGTTAACACCAGGCAGGGCGGTAAGAGTTAACACCAGACAGGGTGGTAAGAGTTAACACCAGACAGGGTGGTAAGAGTTAACACCAGACAGGGTGGTAAGAGTTAACACCAGACAGGGCGGTCAGAGTTAACACCAGACAGGGTGGTAAGAGTGGTAAGAGTTAACACCAGCCAGGGTGGTAAGAGTGGTTAGAGTTAACACCAGACAGGGTGGTACGAGTTAACACCAGACAGGGTGGTAAGAGTGGTAAGAGTTAAAACCAGACAGGGTGGTAAGAGTGGTAATAGTTAACACCAGACAGGGTGGTAAGAGTTAACACCAGACATGGTGGTACGAGTTAACACCAGACAGGGTGGTAAGAGTGGTAAGACATGGAGTTAACACCAGACATGGTGGTAAGAGTTAACACCAGACAGGGTGGTAAGAGTTAACACCAGACACGGTGGTACGAGTTAACACCAGACAGGGTGGTAAGAGTGGTAAGAGTTAAAACCAGACAGGGTGGTAAGAGTGGTAATAGTTAACACCAGACAGGGTGGTAAGAGTTAACACCAGACATGGTGGTACGAGTTAACACCAGACAGGGTGGTAAGAGTGGTAAGACAGGGAGTTAACACCAGACATGGTGGTAAGAGTTAACACCAGACATGGTGGTAAGAGTTAACACCAGACATGGTGGTAAGAGTTAACACCAGACAGGGTGGTAAGAGTGGTTAGAGTTAACACCAGACAGGGTGGTAAGAGTGGTAAGAGTTAACACCAGCCAGGGCGGTAAGAGTTAACACCAGACAGGGCGGTCAGAGTTAACACCAGACAGGGTGGTACGAGTTAACACCAGCCAGGGTGGTAAGAGTGGTTAGAGTTAACACCAGACAGGGTGGTAAGAGTGGTAAGAGTTAACACCAGGCAGGGCGGTAAGAGTTAACACCAGACAGGGTGGTAAGAGTTAACACCAGACAGGGTGGTAAGAGTTAACACCAGACACGGTGGTACGAGTTAACACCAGACAGGGTGGTAAGAGTGGTAAGAGTTAAAACCAGACAGGGTGGTAAGAGTGGTAATAGTTAACACCAGACAGGGTGGTAAGAGTTAACACCAGACACGGTGGTACGAGTTAACACCAGACAGGGTGGTAAGAGTGGTAAGACAGGGAGTTAACACCAGACATGGTGGTAAGAGTTAACACCAGACATGGTGGTAAGAGTTAACACCAGCCAGGGTGGTAAGAGTTAACACCAGCCAGGGTGGTAAGAGTTAACACCAGCCAGGGTGGTAAGAGTGGTAAGATAGGCAGTTGAGATGCGACGCGAGAAACAGTGCGTTAAGACAGGTTTATTTTAATCGGGGTTTAAAGACGCACCAACCGCACATGCTTATTGTCGCTTGCTCACCCCCTGGAAGAGATAATACGGAGTTGGATTGAACCAAATTCAGCGAACGCCATGGGAATCGAACCCGATACAGTTGGGTGTCGACAGTCGCCGTACCAAACCGTTAAGCCAAAGTTACCAAAGTTAGGACGGCCAGTCAACGCTAGACACCGATCGCTGATCTGAACACCATCATCAAACACTGACTATGCTACCTCACCATCATCAAACACTGACCGCTGCCTCAACATTAATGGAGACCACTGGTTACATTGATGCTGACAATGCCAACACAGACATATTACACGTGTGGAAAATGCTTGAGATGTGTAGGTGACCTTACTGTGCCCACCCTGTGACCTCATATGACACTGGTCATATGAGGTCACTCGAGTAGTTATGATACCATGCGTGACTATGGAATAACAGCTTGTGACGACCCGTAACCTTACGAGGCCGTTACACACCATACTCGTCATGAAAAGACTATGTGAAACGTGGTGACTCCCCGTACCGTCCCGTGTGGCCCCGTGTGGCCCCGTGTGGCCCCGTGTGGTCCCGTGTGGTCCCGTATGGTCCCGTGTGGTCCCGTATGGTCCCGTATGGTCCCGTATGGTCCCGTATGGTCCCGTATGGTCCCGTATGGTCCCGTATGGTCCCGTATGGTCCCGTATGGTCCCGTATGGTCCCGTATGGTCCCGTATGGTCCCGTATGGTCCCGTATGGTCCCGTATGGTCCCGTATGGTCCCGTATGGTCCCGTATGGTCCCGTATGGTCCCGTATGGTCCCGTATGGTCCCGTATGGTCCCGTATGGTCCCGTAAGGTCCCATGCGGTCCCGTATGGTTATGTGTGGTTCCGTATGGTCCCATGTGGCCTGATGTGGTCCAGTGTGGTCCCGTGTAGTCCCATGTGGTCCCATATGGTCTCGTGTGGTCCCTTGTGGGCCCACTCGCTACCGCACTCTGCTGCTGCTACAAACCTGCGGCAGGATCGCGCCATACAGCTGGTCCTTCTCATACTCTGGGCTCTTCGTCACCGCCTCCGGCAGCTCCTCCCTCGGCGCCAGCACCGCCCGTTGCGACAGGATCCTCTCCTGATTATTCCTCCAGTACGATATCGTCTGACTCACTCTCAGCACGCGCTCTGCGGAGGACCCGGCGGCCGCGCGCAGCACCCCCGCCTCCGCCTGCGCGAGGAAGTGCTTCGACAGAGGGTTGCCGACGTTATTGCCGAGGCCGTCGCGGTGCGGCAGAGGGTGGAAAGAGGCGCCGCGGAGACGGACTTCAGGGATGGGCACGCTATCGGCGTCAGGTGGCGGTCGGCCGGCGCGGGCGGCGCACAGGGTGTGTAGAGCCGCCACAGGGAAGGCGCTGCCCTCACTGTCATCTCCCTCGTCCTCATAGTCCTCCAACACCTCAGAAGCCTCGTAGTTTACGGAGTCCCCAGACTTTTCCGAAATCTCAGAGTTTTCAGGGTCCTCTGCGTACCAGGAGTCCTCGGAGGCGGCGGAGGCGGCGGCGTCCGCAGCAGACTGACGGGGTTCGGTCGCGCCGTCCGGTCGGCCGGGCACAGCATAACCCCAGCCGAAGCGTCGGTCGAAGTGCAGAGGGTAGCCGTCCCAGGTCAGACGTAGCAGCTTCGGCACCACCCGCTTCGATGTCGTCAGCTCCGTCAGGCCTGCACGGACCGAGACAGGGAGGAGATGTCAGTCATCAGAGAGGTCAGAGGAGAGGTCAGGATAAAGTAGGGGATGATAGTGATGCTGATTTGGGCTTTATGGCGCTCCGAATGCTTGTGATACAGCGCCCATGCGGAGCTGGAAATCTGGGATATGGTACTGTGCATTAAAATATGGTCCTATTTAATTTCTTGTTCAGCTAGGTATTTGATAAGTAAACTAAGAATGCGCTTAAGACAATTTGTGAGCTTTATACTTCCTCAATTAAACTCGTTCTGTTTAGTCTGTATTTTGAATATTCAAATTCACAGTTTCGGACAACCATTTCAGTAGTTGAATCCATTACTCTACAGCTTTAATTATTGATCCGTACATCTCCTCTCGTACCTCCCTGATCCGTACATCTCCTCTCGTACCTCCCTGATCCGTACATCTCCTCCCGTACCTCCCTGATCCGTCCGTCTCCTCACGTACCTCCCTGATCCGTACATCTCCTCTCGTACCTCCCTGATCCGTACATCTCCTCCCGTACCTCCCTGATCCGTACATCTCCTCCCGTACCTCCCTGATCCGTACATCTCCTCCCGTACCTCCCTGATCCGTCCGTCTCCTCACGTACCTCCCTGATCCGTACATCTCCTCTCGTACCTCCCTGATCCGTACATCTCCTCCCGTACCTCCCTGATCCGTCCGTCTCCTCACGTACCTCCCTGATCCGTACATCTCCTCTCGTACCTCCCTGATCCGTACATCTCCTCCCGTACCTCCCTGATCCGTACATCTCCTCCCGTACCTCCCTGATCCGTACATCTCCTCCCGTACCTCCCTGATCCGTACGTCTCCTCTCGTACCTCCCTGATCCGTCAGTCTCCTTTCGTACCTCCCTGATCCGTACATCTCCTCCCGTACCTCCCTGATCCGTACATCTCCTCCCGTACCTCCCTGATCCGTACATCTCCTCCCGTACCTCCCTGATCCGTACATCTCCTCCCGTACCTCCCTGATCCGTACATCTCCTCCCGTACCTCCCTGATCCGTACATCTCCTCCCGTACCTCCCTGATCCGTACATCTCCTCCCGTACCTCCCTGATCCGTACATCTCCTCCCGTACCTCCCTGATCCGTACATCTCCTCCCGTACCTCCCTGATCCGTACGTCTCCTCTCGTACCTCCCTGATCCGTACATCTCCTCCCGTACCTCCCTGATCCGTACATCTCCTCCCGTACCTCCCTGATCCGTCCGCCTCCTCACGTACCTCTCTGATCCGTACATCTCCTCTCGTACCTCCCTGATCCGTACATCTCCTCCCGTACCTCCCTGATCCGTACATCTCCTCCCGTACCTCCCTGATCCGTACATCTCCTCCCGTACCTCCCTGATCCGTACGTCTCCTCTCGTACCTCCCTGATCCGTCAGTCTCCTTTCGTACCTCCCTGATCCGTACATCTCCTCTCGTACCTCCCTGATCCGTACATCTCCTCCCGTACCTCCCTGATCCGTACATCTCCTCCCGTACCTCCCTGATCCGTACATCTCCTCCCGTACCTCCCTGATCCGTACATCTCCTTCCGTACCTCCCTGATCCGTACATCTCCTCTCGTACCTCCCTGATCCGTACATCTCCTCCCGTACCTCCCTGATCCGTCAGTCTCCTCTCGTACCTCCCTGATCCGTACATCTCCTCCCGTACCTCCCTGATCCGTCCGTCTCCTCACGTATCTCCCTGATCCGTACATCTCCTCTCGTACCTCCCTGATCCGTACATCTCCTCCCGTACCTCCCTGATCCGTCAGTCTCCTCTCGTACCTCCCTGATCCGTACATCTCCTCCCGTACCTCCCTGATCCGTACATCTCTTCTCGTACCTCCCTGATCCGTCAGTCTCCTCTCGTACCTCCCTGATCCGTACATCTCCTCTCGTACCTCCCTGATCCGTCAGTCTCCTCTCGTACCTCCCTGATCCGTACATCTCCTCTCGTACCTCCCTGATCCGTCCATCTCCTCCCGTACCTCCCTGATCCGTACATCTCCTCCCGTACCTCCCTGATCCGTACGTCTCCTCCCGTACCTCCCTGATCCGTCAGTCTCCTCCCGTATCTCCCTGATCCGTACATCTCCTCCCGTACCTCCCTGATCCGTACATCTCCTCTCGTACCTCCCTGATCCGTACATCTCCTCCCGTACCTCCCTGATCCATACATCTCCTCCCGTACCTCCCTGATCCGTACATCTCCTCCCGTACCTCCCTGATCCGTACATCTCCTCCCGTACCTCCCTGATCCGTACATCTCCTCCCGTACCTCCCTGATCCGTACATCTCCTCCCGTACCTCCCTGATCCGTACATCTCCTCCCGTACCTCCCTGATCCGTACATCTCCTCCCGTACCTCCCTGATCCGTACGTCTCCTCCCGTACCTCCCTGATCCGTACGTCTCCTCTCGTACCTCCCTAATCCGTCCGTCGGCGCGACTCACCTGAACCGTCCTTGTTGCATAGCTCCCTGTACCACTTGGGGTATCCGGGCAGCAGCGGCTGTCGCTTGAAGAGCGCGTCTGCGGTGCGCCACAGCGGCGCGAACCACTCTGCCAGCGGGTCGGGCAGCGGCGCGTCACTGGTGAACTCTGCCTCCGTCATCGGCCGGCACGGTTCCTGCCAGTTTGAAGCGAGCCGCGCCGCGACGGCGTCTTCCTTCTCCTTCTTTCCCTTCCGCTTTCCCTTCTGCTTCTTCTGATCCTTCTGACTGCCGTCTTCGGGCTCTGTCTCCCTCGCCGGCGCGGCGGCGGCGGCGGCGGAAGCGGTGGCACGCTTAGCGGCGGCTGACTTTTTGATCTTAATGTCGGCCACGGACCAGTCGAGGTCCCACAGCGACACGTCACGCCGGTGGCGGCTCCCGTGGGCGGCACGGCAGGCGGCGGCGGCCACCCGGCGCAGGGCAGCACTCAGCTCGTTCTCCAGGTCATTGTAGGTCTCGCCGCAGAGACGCACGTAACGCTGCCAAGCGGGCCCGACTGGGAGGTAGACCTGATGGCAAAAGGGGCAGGCAGGTCAGAACAGGCGTCAAACGCGGCAGAACACAGACACACTGGGGACATACTGCATGGGTACCTACACTGGTATTTGCTAGTTGTTTGTTGAGAGGTAAGAGTTAATTATTCACTTCAAAAGGAAATGCAAAAATAGACCAAAGATAAAAATATAAGCGAAAATATGCCACCAATTATATGTTAAAGTAATTATTGTAAACCATGAACGTTTCAATGTTCTATTGATAGAAGTTTAAAGGGAATGTTTCACCTTTCTGAAAGTTGTCAAATATACGCTGGTGGTAGTCGAAAATATGAAGTAAGTGCTGCTGAAAACGATGGTGATATTTTTTCTCTCGAAAAGTCACTTAACTTTATACAAATTAAGGTTTTAAATTTGGGATGATGACGTCATTATTGAGCTATAGACCGCCGCTGATTGGCTGACAAAGTGGGATTGGCTGACAAAGTGGCATCAGCCACAGACCACTATATATATGGACTGTTCACTGCGAATTCGAAACCCTTTTGAAACCGCCATTAGGGCCGGTATGTTGAAACGCTGCCACGGTCCACCTAAGTATCATACGGTGCTGCAATTTTGACAATATAGCCATACATCATTTAAAGGAGATATTCACATACAATTTTGAGCGATAATGGTTCTGTTTTATTGATATCGTGCAAAAACGAGGGGCATGTTTTCCCGAAAAGATTAAGATGATTTAACATTGTTTGCGCGACAGTGCCCATTCAATTTTCACGAGAATCTACCAAATTTTACCTCGAAAATATAATCAGAGCTCAGATCTATTATCGCCATCAGCAGCCGAGTAGAGTTTGATTTAAAGCTTTTTGTACTTGTTTTGTTAATATAAATGGTTTTATTTTATTATTATGGTAAAATGCGCTGTATATAAATGTCACTCGGGCTATCCGTTAAACAAAGGAGAACGAGAGTATCATAGCAGAACAAAAACAACACCATTAAAAAGGTCCGTTTTTCGCTTTCCGGCTGAAGAATCTTTGAGGAAACGATGGATATCTGCCATAAGGCGCAATGATACCTCCTGGAGTCCAGCCAACTGTGGAGTTTGTGAACTTCATTTTGAAGATGAAGACTTTTGTGACGGCAAGACAACGAAGAACACCAAACGCCGAAACAAGATTCTGAAGAAAGATGCAACACCAACAAAGCTCACATCATTCAACACGTAAGTTAATTCTTCGTTCAAGTTCGTCAGGTATTCTTACCGTTACTGAGTTACGCATATGTTTTGCATCCCCCTATTGGGGCTGATATCGAGGGGGGTGTCCTCCCCCCCCCCCCCCTCCAGCAGGGCGTGGAAAATCCGACGACCCAGCCGGGGGCCTATTACGGCTACCTCACCATCATCAGTGTAGGGAAGGTGGTTGCTAACCCCTCGATTTTTCGGGAATGTCGATGCCGATTCGCCCATAATTGAAATAGCGCAACCTCAAAGGTCAGGACAATGGCCCGGAAATAACCAAATTGTATCGCCACCGATAGAGTAATTTCTCATCAGGCTCATCAAGCTGTGCTTTAACCCTCGCCAGTGTACGGAGGCAGGGTGGTGGTGACTGGTGGATGCCACCCATCCTCGGTTTTTCGATAATGACTTGCGTATTTATCTGCTCTGAGGTCATCCAAGGTCAACATTTTCACATAATGTGTGTGATTCAAATCTAGGCAAGTATGCAACAACAACAAAACAGGAAGAAGGGGCGGATTTCGTCCCCCTCACTCCCCTCCACTGCGGGTGTTAATAAATGCACAATCAAAAGTCGGATTTATAATGTAATCAATACCAACTTGAATTCTCTATTCTTTCACAGGGATGGGTCACCTCGACATCAGCCGAAGCGGAACACACGAGTTACAACGAGAGCTACCCCGACGGCCAGACGAATCGCCAACGAGCTTCTCATGGCGAAAAAGGCTGAAGAAATGTTCGAGGCAGAACAAATCAAATCAGCCATGGAACTATGGGACAAGATGTCTCAACAAACCTTTCTCTCTGGATTCGTCATGGTCAAGATGACCCTTCCGGAGTCAGAGGACTGCCGGGAAGTCTTAACAATAAGGCTTGAGGAATTCGACACACAACGTACGATTCCCGTCATCAGACGCAATATTAGCGTCTATCCAGACCTGAATTTTAGATTGCACGTTGGTGACATCGAAGTATCAAGCAAACAAATAGCTGGTGACCTGACCGCAAAACCTGGTATGTTTTCTTCCACGACTGAAGTGCATAACGTCATGGCTCGTCTTAAAGTAATGGATTTGAAGGTCTATGATCTGAATGAAAATGACAGGCTGAACGCAGCTGCAGACGTGCTAGAGCAAGCGACCGATGATAAGGAGAGCTCTTTTCCTGGTCAGTTCGGACAGTTTTCCGCTGAACAGCTGAGGCTCCGTACTACTCCCGTTCAGAGAAGACGTTATAGCCCGATGCTGCTCAGCGCAGCGATGGTTTGGCAAAGGACGAGCCCAAAGCTCTATGAAGACCTGCGAAACTGTGGGCTCTTAATGCTACCACACAGGGTCACTCTACGTCGCCTCACGTCTGCGCTCAGCGTAAAGGAGGGCCTGGAGATCGGCACGATAAAATATCTTCAGCTGAGAGTCAACAAACTGAGTCCGCGAGAGCGAGTGGTCAACATCGCCATGGATGAAGTTTATTCTGCCAGAGCAGTGGAACTCGCTGGAACTCGATCTTCGGCGACTACAAGGATGGTGTTTCGAACACCATCTTCTGCACTCACATCAACTCTGTAGGCGTTAACTACCAGGACCTCGTCACGATGTCACCGGTGACTCATATTACGGCTGCAAAGATGGACATATTTTTCAATGTCCTAAGATCCCTCACAGAACTGGGATTCACCGTGGTATCTGTTACCACCGACGGCCACCGCACGAACCAGAGTTTCTATCGCTCTCTGTCTGAAGATGGCTGCCAGCCAGAGTTCATACGGAACCCATGGAGCCCAGATGAAGATCCAAGAATCTACATTCTGTACGACACTGTTCACTTGTTTAAGAATATCTACTTCAATCTCTTAAACAAGAGGAGACTCCTGTGCCCAGGGATCGACTGCGATTCCCCGCCGCTGGAAGTGAAGGCAAGTGACCTGGAAAGGGTACACGGGCTCGAACAAGGTGCTGAGGCAAAAATGGCCTACCGGCTGACAGACAGGGTTCTGCACCCCAACATCATTGAGAGGGTGAATGTGCAGCTCGCCGCGTCTGCTACACATGAGACCACGGTGGCAGCCCTGCGCTTCTACGGACAACAGCCCGAACATCAGGGATTCCAGCAAACAGCAGAGTTCCTGCACATCATACGAACATGGTTTAACATCGTCAATGTGAAGTCGCCCTGGGCACACATCCGACGAAACGACCCCACGCTGACACCCATCTCCACAGACAATCAAGACGGTCTCGCATACATCGAGAAGTTTGGCGAGATGATGTCAACCTGGCTGTCGCAGCCAGGTAAGACAGCGAAAATATCATCAGACACCCTCAAAGGCCTGGCCTTCACCTGCAGGGGACTAGTGGGGCTCTCAAGATATCTGCTGGGACACTGCGGATTCGAGTACGTCCTTCTGGGAAAAGTGCAGTCCGACAAGTTGGAAGGCCACTTCGGTCACCTTCGTAAGCTCGCGGGCGGGAACTACTGGGCGAGTGCTCGGCAATTCCTCGAGGGAGAGGCTGTGATCCGCGCCAAAAGTTTGGTATGGTTATCAGGCTACACACTGGGGACGGTGGCGGCTGAGATGCGTCCTGTTGCCGATCAGCGGCAGGCCAGTGACGAGGAGACCATCCAGCTACTGAGCGAGAGAACAAAAGAAGCCGACCGTCCTCAAGAGTTCCCTGAGGGAACAGAGGAAGCTCTTAACCATCTCGGCGGCTACCTTACCTATTCGGTAAGAAAGAAACACAAATGTTTCTCGTGCGTGGAGCTCCTGGCCGATCAGCACGGTGAACCTCCTGACGAGGTCCGAGCACCATCAGACGACACAGAAAATCCGCCCGAACTCAAGAGTTTCACCGAGCTACTGAATCGTGGGAGGCTGATGTGCCCATCGGTAGCATGTGTTCAGCTAGTGAAGGAAGTCTGCCTTCTCTACAGATCCGTCACTGAAGATGACAACCGAGCTGAGCTCTTTGGCACTTCGAACCCGAAAGGAGTATTCCAGGGCATTGTGGCCAAACGGATGAAGCAGAACGATGACGTCTGCCACATTGTTTGTAAAGAAGGACATGTACTGGTGGAACAAACCCTCGTCATTATGGCAGGATCCCTATTCAACGCATTCACCTCCAACTATGTCAAAGAAGTAAACAGCGAGATTCATGCCTTGAAGTCCAGACGTTGTTCACGACCAGTGACACGCGACAAGAGCTCCAACAAGATCATGAAACTCACGGGAGGCAGATGACTGATCCAGGCCTCTAAAATCGCAGTGGCGGAGGCGGCCCGTCCTCCAGCGGCGGAGGCGACGGTGGCGGCCCGTCCTACAGCGGCGGAGGCGACGGTGGCGGCCCGTCCTACAGCGGCGGAGGCGGCTGTAGCGGCCCGTCCTCCAGCGGCGGAGGCGACTTCCAGCCCGGCCCGCGGCGACCCCGGACACCGGTCTCTACCGGCCGGGGGCGATCACGTGACCGGGCGGGTCAGGTCAGCTAGGGCCGGCCGGCCGACAGCGGGACGGCGGGCTCGGGTCGGCGCAACCCTCGCAGCCCCTGCCGCGCGTGCAGCGTGGTGGGACGGGTCCCCTGGGAGTGCCCATCCTAAAGGACGTGCACCATCAGTGAGAAATGTTATATTTCATTCAATAGTGTGTAGCATATGTTTTATGTTTGTCAAATGTGAAATGTTTGTATGTGATGGCAGAATGCTGTCTCACTATTGTTTAGTTTGAAATTCAATATATATTTACGTGTTCAATAATGTTTCAAGGAACTTTAAAAGTTTTAATGTAAAACTTCTGTCTGCATGAATTTACTAAGCGGTGCCCTGAGTACATCAAATGCACGAGCTTGTCACAAAATAGCGATGTGCACCAATTAATTTAGCACCAACCAAACGGCTTGGTGCACTGGTGCCTTTTACATGACTGGCTGGGATTGAAACGGGCGGCAGATTCACCGTAACGAGATTCTGAGCACTTACCTCCCGTACATCCCTCAAAGGGGTACCAGGTAACAGCACGCGCTGTGCAGTAGGCACCATTGCGACATAATGTGCATCTGTTGCACAAACAGGTAAGGCTGGTACTAATGCTTCATCAGCCGATCACTAAATATATGCCTGGGAGTTCCTGACTCACTAAGTGGTGAACAAATACATCTACGTGATTCAATTGTTAGCTCGGCCCTAATGGCAGTCAGCAAAATCAGTGAACAGTCCATATATATAGTGGTCTGTGCATCAGCATATCAGCGGCGGCATTAGCCTAAACCCCATTTTGCCAATGAGAAATTAAATTGCTTAAAAACGGTTAAGTTTTGGGGAAAGGGACCTTAGTATTTTCGACATTTCAATAACTGACAAAGATAACGGCCATCTCAGTTCAAAACCAATACAAAGGTGAAACATTCCCTTTAATAAAGTTAAATGATAGTTAAAATTATAAATATAAAGTAACATACGCACGGCGAAAGTATCTATTTATATGTTAACAAACTATGCGCAGCTTCCCCGACTCTGACCTGTCCCATGTGCAGCGTTCCCGCCAGGGTGACCGGGTGCGGGAACCTCTCCAGAAACTGCGGCAGCAAGTGTCGCAGCACTCGCCAGGTGGCGCGTGTGTCGCTAGCACAGTACGCCATGAGCGACCCAAACTGCGTGCGTACGTCCTGTACGTCCCCCTTCACAAACACCTTACGCACGTCCTTATCGAGCGTATCGCCACAGTAAAGCTTATACACGTCAGCTAGCGAGTTCATGCTGGTCTGGGTCATCCAGTCGATGTCGTGGTGCACGCGGCGGGGTCGGGCGTCCGTGCGTCGCGCGCCCATCAGCATGGCGCGCTGCTGGCTCGTGATGCCGCCCACAGCGATGTGCATGCTCATGGTGTCCACGAAGCGAGTGCCGCCCGGGCGGAGTCGGTACTGCTCCCGCACCCAGGAGCGGTCGTAGCTGACGTTGTGTCCTACGATGACGCGCGGCCGCTCACACGACGAGGACGAAGAGGATGGAGAGGAAGACGATGAGAATGGGGTGTCGCCGTCTTCCAGCGGTATCAGCTGATGCAGGGCGGGCCCGGCGGCGGCGGCGCTTGGCGGCGTCTCCTGTAGAAGGTAAGGACTAACCCAGCCATACCAGGCGTCTGGCGACACCGCCGTGGCCATCACGGGCAGCTGCCGCCTCACCACCACCTCCACATCGAACACGAGCGCGTCGCAGTCCGGCGCGGCGACGGCAGTGGCGACGCCGTCCCGCGAGTAGCGCGTCCAGCCCGCCTGCAGGCGCCAGACGGCCGGCGGCGGCGCAATGTCCCGCGCCACGAGCGTCTCCAGCAGGCGGCGGTACGGGCCCGCCTGGCGCTCCGCCTCCAGACGGAAGTGCTCCTCCAGAGAGGCAGCTGTCAGAGGGGGGATGTTCACAGGAGGTTCGTCGAAGACGTCCGCCGTCCGGCCCCACAGGCGGTGTTCAGATAGGTGCGCCACGGCCTGCCGCACCCGCTCCGGGTCCGCCGCCGGTGCGCCGCCGCCGCCGCCGCCGCCGAACACCTGTGCGTGTAACCGTGGCGAGAGCATGGGGATGCCAAGCTCGTTGATGCGAGGGCGGGATGCATCATTGATGGTAGAATGTTCTGGCAGCGTGCTATGCAGTCTGGAGGTGCAGGCTGAGCGGCGAGCAGCAGGCAGCAGGCGGGTCGAGCGTTTCAGTGAGCAGGCCATTAGAGAGCACAGGTCTGGCTGTGCTGTAGCTGTTCAGTTTTCAGTAGCTGTTCAGCTGTTCAGTAGCTATTAAACAACCTGCGGGAATGGAAAATAGTCTCAAATTCAGCACATTTAACAATTATCAGCACAGCTAATATTCACCATTATAGGTTTGACAATTAACCCGGCATTGACTGGGGTCTCAGCAGAACGCCATTGACTGAGGGGGGGGCGTTAAACGCCCCCTGGTTATCTTCCGAACCAATGATCGCAGCGAGACGCGCAAGGTGGCGATCGAAAGTTCTCAATGAGACGAATCTAAAGCATGTTCAAAAATGCACAGTGAAGTCAAATGTCAGGTCACGGTCAGGTCAAAGGTCAAACTCGGCGTATTTGAGTTTATGGGCCATACTTTCCATCCAAAGCCTTCGATTGCGACCAGTTTCACCCAAAGTGCTGCCAAAGGTATGATACATATCCCGCATGAGCTAAAGTGAGATTGTTGGCTAAGGTCAAGGTAAAGGTCAGGTCACAAAAGGTCACTATGCTCAAAATATCTACGAAATTCATGCAACACATGTTTTATGAGTTATTTTCCACGTATAATTCGATAGTGATAGTCATTTTACCACCTGACTTCATTTATGTGAAGTAAATGTCAATTTCAGGTCAAGTTCAGGTCACCGAAGGTCAAAATTTGTAATTGTTAAATCTAAACAAAAAAGGCATGTTACTAGACCAGTTTTGTCTCAGAAATACAGTGGTGGTATTCATTTGTCTGTATCTAGTCAATAAAAGACAAAAAACGCAATTTCAAAAATGACGTCATAAGTTACCCATACTTTAGATGTCATGTCAATCAAAAATTGAGATATCAGTTTGAAATTTGGCATGGTAGTTGCCTAGATTTGGTTCTCTGATATATCTTCCGGATTTTTTAAATATTTTCGAAAATTTTGATTTTGTGATCATTTCCCCCCAAAAAAGTGTTGAGTTTTTGGGGGTCAAAAACTATTTTTTTTTTAAATCCGAGATAGCCAGTTTTTAGCCGTTGCAATTTGCTATCTTTTGACATTTTTCGATTGCATTCTGCTTCAAATGTGGCATTTGTACAGCTTGGCAAAGTTTAGCTGATTTTGGTGTAAACCTCGTGTGTAGTGACGTCACTAAATTTGCTATAACTCGAAACAATTTCGACGAAATTTCTTTAATTTTGCCCACAAGACATAAAAATGATTCATTAGAAGGTATCTGAAGTTTCACGTTGATAGCGCTATTAGTTTTCCAGCTATTGCGAAAATTCATCAGGGGGGCGTTAAACGCCCCCTCCCCCCGTCAATGGCGGGTTAACCGTCGCCCTACGGGGGGGGAGTCCTGACAGGGCCCCCTGAGGTTTGTCTTGAATAACTTTTTCCGCATACGGCGCATCTTGCTGCAATTTTCGGTAGCTGAGTTAACAACAATTATACGTACGCTTTAAAAATTTAATTGAAATTGGTTAAGCAGTTTGGGAGATAATAATGTTTTGATGACGTCATGTTGGTGGAAAAACGATAAATATTTGCAAAAATGGTAGAAAACAGAGTTTTTTTTAAAAGGAAATTGCAAACGCAATGCACCAAAGATACAAAATGTCATTCTCTTTAAAATGGCAATCTCGGATTAAAAAAAAAATGGTTTTTGACCCCTAAAGTTTAAAAAAAAAATCCCCACAAAATCAAAATTTTCAAAGATGTTAGAAAAACCGGAATATATGTGAGAGAACTGAGAATGGACTTCATACCAAATGTACCTCATACCAAATGTCAAAGCAATATCTTCATTTTTGACTGAGTGATGGCTCTCTAAGTGTAAGAAAATAATGATGTCATTTTTTTAAAATAACTTTTCTTGACTTTTTTGACAAGATACGAATAAATAATTACCTTTTCTGTATTTCTGAGCCAAAACTGGTCTGGGAACATGCCTTTTTATTTACATTTATCAATTTCTAATTTTTAGGTTTTCTGAAGAGCAAAATCGCTGTTCTGGACGTGGTAAATCCGAGGTCATTTGCTTGACCTGGAAGGTCAGCCATTGACCTGCAACCTAAAAATCGCATACTGTTAGATTCCTCTCATGACAGGCAACATGCTGGTTCTTACCGCATTGCTCTAAGTTGCTTGGTTTGGAAGCTAACAGGGGGGCTGTCAGGCCTCCCCCCCCCCCCCGTAGGGCGAAGGTGAAAAAAAACTCCCGTAGGGCGAGGGTTAAGATGGATCATCAGACATCACACCAGCATTTTAGAAGGAAAGGGCAATTGGAATTGTTGATTTGTAAAAGTTACGTTTTAATGGTACTGTGGTGCTCATAATTGCTCATAAATGCTGTTGCGTCCCCGTCACCATCCCATAAATCGATCCTCCACCGGGCCTCTGCTGTACCATGACCCGAGCGGCGGCCGCCGACGCCTCAATAGCTACCGCCGTCCCGGCAGTTGTGCTACGTCAGCATTAATTTACAGAGAGCCACCGTCGAGCGTCCACCCCGTGAACCTGTGACTGTATGCCGGTCCGTCAGACTGATGCGCAGTAATGGGTTCGACCGATTGGTTCGCCTTTCGACCAATCGGGAAGTTTGATTTAGACCATTCAGGACTCAAAGGATCGGCCTCACTGCACAGAGACAGAGGTATCTCTCGCCCTTCTTACGTGTTCGCTCTCACCGATCGGATGTGTTTCTCTGTCGCTCCCCAAAATATACATCAGTAGTCAAGATGTGTTCATTACCAAACGGACGTTAGCACCCGACAGTGCTACAGTACCTACCTACCACCAATATGCATCAATACATGTGACATCTTAATTATGCTGCAACTCATCTGTATCCTGTAAATATTTGTATTTAATTCCACTGAAAACATTCAGTTTGTGAGAAGCAGGGGCATGGCCACCAGGGGCCCCCAGGATTAAAACAAAAGAACATAACACACAAAACAATGAAGATGAAGCTGATCGATGTTATGTCATATAATAATATTCAAGTTCACTAGGGATCGTTCTCCATTTGGATTGTTTTGTCATTATTTGTATTATTATTTAGTCTGAATGTTTTTTGAATGGATGCATGTCCGAGGTCAGGCCTGCACTAAATTCATGATACATTTACTACAGTAAGGTAGAAACACGATTAAGCGGCTTTTAGTTGTACTATCTTCTGTCTCGAGTTATCAAGCATTCCTTGTCAAATGTAATTGCAGATATTATCTAATCCACTTCCCATGTGTAATTGATGTATTTAAAAAACCTAGAGGACCAATGTCTTAACAATTAAGGAATGATTGAGTGGCAACTTCTATAATTATTCAGAAGGAGTGAGCGAGAATGTGAAGCGTTCAAACGAACGTAGTCTTACAGATGGGCCAAAATCTGTCTTCATCTTGCTTGGGCTAAGTGTTTCAGGGATAACTCCGGTTTCACTGCACTGATTAATGATTATGCAAAGGTATACACTGATAATTTTGTTGTAAATTAACAAATGGTATAGGCTATGTGAGAATAACTGACATAACTAAAACAACTATCACCATTTATAAATAAACAAAAATAAATGCTGGCTATGATAAGCATGTGGGTTGACTTTGAATTTGTCTCCGCAACAATCTTGTGAGAATCAGAAACACAAATAAATGCCGGCTAGGATAAGCAAATGCATTGACTTCAAATTCATCTCCACAATGATCTTGTAAGAATCAGGAGAAAAAATTGACTTATGTCAATGGCCGTAACTCCGTTGCTCACTGAGTCACAGAAAGGTGGGTATTCTTGTTGCTGGTACCACCCCCCTAGTAACAACTGGTAACACTTGTCAATAATCTGCTAGATTTGGATACAATTCTTTAAAAGACAGCATAAAATTACAGCATGTGATGTGGTGGCAGTATAATTTGGAATGTAATATTGTGATCTGTGAAGACATAAGCCACGTTTCTATCCAATCCAGAATCTTGCCCCTGATCCCATGAATTTTAAGTTTCTATCCAATCCAGAATCTTGCCCCTGATCCCATGAATTTTAAGTTGCAACCCCAGTCTTGTATGGGGGACTTTGTCAAATGCTTTACTGAAATCAAGAAAAGCTACATCTAGCTGTTTACCCTGATCAAAGCTATCTGTTGCAACATCCAAAAACTCCAGAAGATTAGTTAAACAAGAACGGCCCTTCCTAAAGCCATGCTGTGTATCCTTGATGAGTTCATTTTGCTCCAAGAATTCAACAATCTTATCTTTGATGATTGATTCAAGCACCTTGCAGACTAATGAGGTCAGACTAACTGGTCTATAGTTTTCCTCTTTACTTCTATCTCCCTTTTTATGAATAGGAACAACATTTGCTCTTTTCCAATCAAGTGGAATTTTACTATCTGCAAGTGATTTAGAAAATATTATGGCTAATGGAACCGACAACTCCCTTTCAGATTCTCTTAAAAGTCTAGCATGTATTTCATCAGGTCCTTCTGCCTTGTTAGGCCTTACTTTCTTTAGATATTCTAGAACAAGTTCACTACTTATGCCACCTAGCTCTCCTATAGTCTCCTCTGTCTCTAGCTCAGGCTGAAGTGCTGCAATACTACTCTGGTCCTCGATAGTAAAGACAGATTGAAACTGATCATTAAGCACTTCAACCATTTCACTGTCCTTGCTAACTAACACATCATCTACCTTAAATGGACCTATATTTTTGGAAACTGTACTTAACTTATAAAAACTGAAGAACTTCTTACTATCTGCATTACAATGTCTAGCTAAATCAAGTTCCTTTGCCCTTTTAGCTGCTCTGACCTTTTTCTTAACTGAATTTCTTGCATTCTGGTAGGCCTTCTGATTTATATCTAGTGAAGATCCCTTCAAAATGCCAAATGCACTTCTTTTAGCTTGTATAGCACTCCTTACTTCTGGGGTAAGCCAAACAGGATTGCCCTTGGTTCTGTTACGTTTGTGACAGACACTGAAAAAGAAAAGACACTGAAAAAGAAAGCAGGAAACTGCGGTCTGTTACACAAAACCAGTTATTTGACAATCCCCATGGACCAGTTGTCTATGAGATGGTCTGGGGGGGGGGGGGGGGTCCGGTTCCGCAACAAGCGAATGCGAGCAGAGCATTATAAATGTGAGTCTCTGCGACCGTAATGGCTGTAAAGGTTAGGTCAGGTTTGATTGTGTTTGTGAACAGCTCAGTTCAGAACTTATGTTCAGCTATGGGGCTTAGTTATGTAGACTTATGGGATCAGTTCTATGAGTGGCATAGGTACTATATGAAGGATGGGCTTCACTTATCGGATGAGGGGGCAAGGGCTTTGGGAGATGCCTACAGAAGTGTCATTCAGGGAAACTAGGTAGGAGGGGGGGTTCAGGGACGCTAGTACTAGGGCATCAAGAAGTAAGCATTGGTAGAAGTTCATGTCAGAATAGGACAGTAGATCATAATTCCCTCAGAATTAGTAGAGTAAGCTCAAAGTATAAGATCACATGTGTGTTGCTGAATGCCCAAAGTATTAGGTCTAAATTTGATGAGTTTGAGTGTTATGTTGCCCTTGAAAAGCCTGATATCATTTGTGTAACCGAGACATGGGTTAGTGAGGGGTATAATAGGGATAGGCTACAGGATTTCGAGTTACAAGGGTATAACATGTTCTCATACTGCAGAGAATCACGGCAGGGAGGCGGAGTGTTTGTATATGCAAATTGCTTGTACTGCACTACTAGAGTTGATGATTCTAGTAAAGTAAAAGAAGTAGAATCAATCTGGCTTGACATTAAAATTGGTACAGGAAACAGAGGAAGGTTGAGGATAGGTGCATTTTACAGACCAGGGAATCTTCCAAGGAACTCCCAAGCTGAAACAGACCAAGATATTTGTGAGGAAATACGTAGGAACTTTCGGGCTCAGTGTCTTATTATGGGAGATTTTAACTTAAGAGGATACGAAAGTATAGCAGAGGAAACAAATGAGTGTAGGTTGTATAGGCAAATCTTTGAAGAGGAGCTTTTCATGCATCAGTTTGTAACAGAGCCAACCAGACATTGCTCCATTCTAGACCTTGTATTCTCAGACAACAGTGATCTAGTTAGTGACATAAGTATTTGTGCAGGTCTAGGAACCAGTGATCACAATATGGTTAAATTCAATATCTCATCAGAAATGAGGCCCAAAGATAACCTTATTATGGTTCCAAACTTCAGCCGGGCTGATTTTGATGGTATTAGAAATGACCTCGCACAGATAAAATGGAACGTTGAGTTGGCAGGTTTAGATGCATGTGAGGCCTGGAATGTTTTCAAAGCTAGATTAAGCCAAATTCAAAATCGGCATATACCCCTCAGGCACAAACGTAACAGAACCAAGGGCAATCCAGTTTGGCTTACCCCAGAAGTAAGGAGTGCTATACAAGCTAAAAGAAGTGCATTTGGCATTTTGAAGGGATCTTCACTAGATATAAATCAGAAGGCCTACCAGAATGCAAGAAATTCAGTTAAGAAAAAGGTCAGAGCAGCTAAAAGGGCAAAGGAACTTGATTTAGCTAGACATTGTAATGCAGATAGTAAGAAGTTCTTCAGTTTTTATAAGTTAAGTACAGTTTCCAAAAATATAGGTCCATTTAAGGTAGATGATGTGTTAGTTAGCAAGGACAGTGAAATGGTTGAAGTGCTTAATGATCAGTTTCAATCTGTCTTTACTATCGAGGACCAGAGTAGTATTGCAGCACTTCAGCCTGAGCTAGAGACAGAGGAGACTATAGGAGAGCTAGGTGGCATAAGTAGTGAACTTGTTCTAGAATATCTAAAGAAAGTAAGGCCTAACAAGGCAGAAGGACCTGATGAAATCCATGCTAGACTTTTAAGAGAATCTGAAAGGGAGTTGTCGGTTCCATTAGCCATAATATTTTCTAAATCACTTGCAGATAGTAAAATTCCACTTGATTGGAAAAGAGCAAATGTTGTTCCTATTCATAAAAAGGGAGATAGAAGTAAAGAGGAAAACTATAGACCAGTTAGTCTGACCTCATTAGTCTGCAAGGTGCTTGAATCAATCATCAAAGATAAGATTGTTGAATTCTTGGAGCAAAATGAACTCATCAAAGATACACAGCATGGCTTTAGGAAGGGCCGTTCTTGTTTAACTAATCTTCTGGAGTTTTTGGATGTTGCAACAGATAGCGTTGATCAGGGTAAACAGCTAGATGTAGCTTTTCTTGATTTCAGTAAAGCATTTGACAAAGTCCCCCATACAAGACTGGGGTTGCAACTTAAAATTCATGGGATCAGGGGCAAGATTCTGGATTGGATAGAAACGTGGCTTTCAGGACGCCAGCAAAGGGTTATATTGAATGGGTGCCAATCACAATGGAAGGAGGTTCTCAGTGGGGTTCCACAGAGCTCAGTCCTGGGCCCATTGCTTTTTATAATATTTGTGAATGCAATTGAGAACAGTATAGACAGCAAAGTCTTGAAATTTGCAGACGATCTAAAAGTTGTCAGGATTATTAGAGGAAAACATGATCAGGATGTTTTTCAATCAGATCTGGACAAGCTAGTTGAGTGGTCTGAAGCATGGCAGATGAAATTCAATTTGAGTAAATGTAAGATTATGCACGCTGGACGGGCTAGCAGTAAACATAGGTATGAAATGGGTGGGCAGAAAATGGAGCAGATTGAAAAGGAAAGAGATTTAGGTGTCGTGGTAAACAATAGACTATCAGCGTCAGACCAGGTTGTAGAAGCTAGGAAAAAGGCACTTAGAATGCTAGGGGCCATTAACAGAAATGTTTCCTACAAGAGTGAAAAGGTAATAACAAAACTGTATTGTGCATACGTTAGACCACATTTGGAGTATTGTGTACAAGCCTGGTCTCCAACATATGAGAAAGATTGCTGGTTGTTAGAAAGAGTTCAAAAAGGGCAACAAAAATGATTAATTGTCTTGGTAGTTTACCTTATGAAGATAGATTAAGGAAATTGGGTATGTTTTCACTTAGATATAGAAGGCTAAGAGGAGATCTAATTGAAGTCTTCAAATTTGTAAATAGTCAGCATTCTGGATATTTAAAGGGTATGTTTGAGTTCAATAGGGAAAATCGAGGTAGAGGTCATCAGCATAAACTCATTATGAAACAAAGTAGGACTAGGCTACGACAGTCATTTTTCAGTAGAAGGGTTGTAGGTCATTGGAATATGCTACCAGGGGATGTCGCTGATGCAGTGACACTTGCTTCCTTCAAAATTAGATTAGATAAATACTTTACAGAGAAGGGAATAGTTCATAAATACTCGTGGGATTAGCCTTCTTTTATGCAGGTAGAGTAAGGTGATTTGAAGGGGTGAGACTGGTGGGGGGGGGGGGGGGTGCAACCTCGGATGGGCCCAAGAGGCTCTTTGTTGCACTTTTCTTTTATGTCTTTATGTCTTTATTACAATTGTTTCCTCTCAACAGCTCATTTGTTACAAAATTGCCACCACATCACATCACAGGCCATGATTTTACGTCGTCTTTTTTATAAAAAAAATATAGTGGATTATTGACAAGTGTTACCAGTTGTTACCAGGGGTGGCACCAGCGACAATAATACCAAATGGTGCAGGTAAGTAATCCTTTACTATTGCAGCAAACAACAATTCTTATCAGTTGCCGGACACAAATGCAATAACTCGCTCTGCTTCATGCCATGCATGCCTTACTAGTAATTATTACGATTATGCTACCGGTGATTATGTACAACACAACCAAACGAAAACAAACTAAATCACTTGTTGATTTCACGACATTTGATCTTTGATACGAAATCCGCGAGCGCCGCGTGATATATTTAATGACACCGCCGCCGGCGGTGACATCATTCAAAGCATGGATGAGAGAAAAAGTACAAATTCAACACATTATGCACCTTTAAACATTACAACTCTCGCAGCCTCGCAGCTAACCTCCCTGAAGCTGAAGCACCGATTTTGAATACGAGCACATGTTTATGGATCAGCTGTTTTGTAACAACCGCGCTACAGATGACGCAAAAAAATACTGCCATATTTTAGGAATCAATTAATCCCGTTACCGAAATGACTAAACTAATCACGGAAATAGCTGAACATATCACTTAAAATAAATGCAGCCACAAGAACTAAATCTATACCGAAATACTTCTTTCATCACCGAAACAGCTCATCACCGATGCTACCAAATCAACGTATTCAGTAATATTGTCCGCCCTGTTTTTGTCTTTTAATTTTGTCCGCCCTGTAGCTCAGTGGGAGAGCGCTGGACTTCTGACCTATCCCGGTAGTGGTAGCCCGGGTTCGAGTCGCTTCGGCGCTCGCTATTTAATCCTGACTGGAATGGCCTGCGGCCGGTGGCAGCGGTCGCACTCAAGGTCAGGTGACGTCAGAGAGCGAGGCGGACCGTGTCCAGGTATGTCGGGCACGTAAAACTTTCGTCTCTAAATTCTACCGGCCAACAGGAATTGCGCGATCGGGTGGTGAGGTCAGGACCTGCGCAACAAGCTCTGCTTAGCGTGGGTCCTGGCCTCTGAAATCCATCCATACAAAACATTCGGACTAAATTTATTATACAAAATAAAATAATATAACAACTAATAACTTGTTAACAATAACAACTAATAATATCAATAACAACTAATAATAACAACTAAAAAAAAATAAAAAAATGAATTTGGAAATACATTATTTGCATAGCCGATTAATTATACTGTAACCGTTATTTGCGTAACCCAGAGGCGGTCACAGGGGGGGGGGGGGCATCCGGGCCATGCCCCCCCCCCAAGGCCGATGAGAGGGCCAACATATGTATTGCCCCCCCCCCCCCCCCCACCCAAAGTCACTTGGGGCTCAGGTGGGCCCGAATGGCCCGCCTTGGCTCCAGGTCAGAATGGGACCTCTAGAGGTCAAAGAGGAGGCCAACTGGATGCCAGAATGGACCCTGGAGGCTAAAGCGAGTCCTCTCGAGGCCAAAGTGGGCCATTTGGAGGTCGGAGAGGGTCCTCTGGAGGTGAAAGTGGGCCTGTAGGCCGGATTGGACTCTCTGGAGGTCAGAGGGGCCCAATGGTATTCCGAGGGCCCCCTGGAGGCAAAAGGGCCCTCTGAGGGCCAAAGGGGCCCTCTGAAAGCCAGAGGGGGCTCTATGCAGGTCAGAATGGGCCCTCTGAAGTTGAGAGTGGACCCTCTGGAAGCCTGAGTGGCCCACTGGAGGCCAGAGTTGGCCCTATATAGGCAGGAGTGGGCCCTCTGAAGGCTACAGTGAGTCCTCTGGAGGTCAGAGTTGGCGCTCTGGAGGCAGAAGTGGGCCCTCTAGAAGCTATAATGGAACCTTTGGAGGACGCATTGGACCCTTTGGAAGCCCGGGACCTCTGGAGGTCATAATTGGCCCTCTGGAGGTCATAATTGGCCCTCTGGAGGCTGAAGTGGGCCCTCTGGAGATGGAGACAGCAGTGGGCCCTCTGGATGTAGAGGCCGAAGTGACCCCTCGGGAGGTCAGAGTAGGCCCTCTGGAGGCCACATTCAGGGGCCCTCTGGAAGCTGGAGAGGCCTTCTGGAGGTCATCGTCAGCATGGACCTTCTGAAAGCGAGAGTGGCCGTCGTGAAGCCAGAGGGGCCCTCTGGATGTCAGAGTTGGCCTTATGGAGACAGGAGTGAACCTTCTGGTGGTGGAAGCTGGAGAATGCCCTCTGATGGCCAGAGTGGGCCGTCTGAAGGTCAGAGTGGGCCCCCCGGAAGCCAGAGGTGGTCCACTTATATCCAGAGGGGCCCTCTGGAAGCCAGGGGCCCTCTGGAGTCAGAGTGGGCCCTCCGGAGGTAATAGTGGGCCTTGTGGAGGTCACAGCGGGTCCTATGGAGGCCAGATGGGCCCTACGGATGTCAGAGTGGGCCCACTAGAGGCAGGAGTGGGCCTCCTGAGGTTAGTGTGGGCTCCCTGGAGGCCATACGGGGCCCTCTGGAAGCGAGAGGTGGAATTGTGGAGGTCAGAGTGGGCGGGAGCCGGGAGGTCAGAGTGGGCCCTCTGGAGGTCAGAACGTGACCTATGAAGGTCAGATGGGCCCAATGTAGTTCAGAGTGGGCTCTCTGAAAAATGCACTCTCAAACCAGCAAAAGCCCCTCCCGCCGCTTGACGGCACTTGCAGGCCGACCGAGGGCCCTTGTAAGCCTAGAGAGGGACTCACAGACCGTCATAAGGCTCTTAGACGCCTGATAACGACCCATCAGGCATAGCAACACCCTCTCAGGCTGGGCAAGGACCTTTCAGGTCAACCAACGGTTATTTTAAAGACGTTGAGGGCCCAATCGAAGTTACTTCGGTCATGTTTTGGCTCAGGTCAATATTGAGGTCACCGGAAGTCATCAAAAGGGAAATTTGCAAACTTTAGAAGCTCCAGAAACTCCAAATATCGTCTTGGGCACTATGATAGCTAGGAATAAAACAACACATTTTAGCTCATGTTAAAGGAAATAGTTCACCTTCGGAAATTTTTCAGAACACGATTTTATTATATTTTTTAATACAGTTTCTTTTTTTCTTTTCAAAAATAGTCCTACATCGCGCCAATTCAGGACAGAAGGTCGTAAATTATTAATGTTATGGTGTGCGTTATTGGTCTGCGCATGCGCCCTGGTAGTGCTGGCACTCTCAGACGGTACGGTATATCATGTATGCGCCGCATTCCTTCGCCAAAAAGTCAAATATCTTCGGCTGGAGAGTCTTTTCAGTTTTCAGCCAAAGGAAAGTTGCAGATAAGGATTTCTCAACACGGGCTACAAAACTGTTATTTCAGTTCAAAATCCCATGTTTAAGGTGACTATTTCCTTTAACAGTTAAAGGAAATAGTTCACCTTCAACATGGGTTTTGAACTGAAATAGCAGTTTTGTAGCCCGTGTTGAGAAATCCTTATCTGCAACTTTTCTTGGCTGAGAAGACTCTTCAGCCGAAGATATTTGACTTTTTGGCGAAGGAATACGGCGCATATATGATGTACCGTACCGTCTGAAAGTGCCAGCACTGCCATGGAGCATGCGCAGACCAATAACGCACACCATACAATCAATAATTTACAACCTTCTGTCCTGAATTGGCGCGATGTAGGACCATTTTTAAAAAGAAAAAAAGAAACTGTATTAAAAAATATAATAAAATCGTGTTCTGAAAAAAAAATTCAGAAGGTGAACTATTTTCTTTAAAGGAAATAGTTCACCTTCAACATGGGATTTTGAACTGAAATAGCAGTTTTGTAACCCGCGTTGAGAAATCCTTATCTGCAACTTGTCTTGGCTGAAAAGACTCTCCAGCCGAAGATATTTGACTTTTTGGCGAAGGAATGCGGCGCATATATGATATACCGTACCGTCTGAGAGTCCAGCACTGGTCTGAGCATGCACAGACCAATAACGCACACCATAACATTAATAATTTACGACCTTCTGTCCTGAATTCGCGCGATGTAGGACCATTTTTGAAAAGAAAAAAAGAAACTGTATTAAAAAATATAATAAAATCGTGTTCTGAAAAATTTCCGAAGGTGAACTATTTCCTTTAACCCGCGCGGCGCTGGGGGGTAAATTTTACCCCCTCCCGGATTTTCCCCATAACTTGAAAACTATGACAGATATCGAAGTGAAACTTGTGGTACCTTATGGTGCATCAATTCTACATCTTGTGTTACAATTTTATTGAAATTCGTGAAAATTTTGAGGAGATAATGACGTTTTAGTGACGTCATGTCATGTCATTTTTGGTGAAAAAACGTTAAATGTTTGAAAATTCGTAAAAAATAGCGTGTTGATGCAAATCGCAAATAAAAGGCGTCAAAAGAAAGGAAATAACATTGTCTTTAACATGGCTATCTCAGATGTTCAAAATTTGGGGATTTTGACCCCCAAAAATGCAAAAACCTATTTTTGGGGAAGAATTTCCACAAAAGTTTTTTGTTTGAAGATTTTCAAAAAACCGGAAGATATATTAGAGAACCGAGTATGAACGATGTTCAAGCTAAATTTCAAAGCAATGTCTTTATTTTTGACTGACTTATGGCTCTCTAAGAATAAGTAACTCATGACGTCATTTGTTTAAATTGCGTTTTTGGCTTTTACTGACCAGATACAGACAAATAGATGCCACCACTGTATTTCGAAGACAAAACTAGTCTAGAAACATGCAATGTTTATTTAGATTAATCAATTTCAAATTTTGACCTTATTGTGACGTGACCTTGACCTGAGGGCGATTATATGGTGTCAGGCTGTGCAAATGGCTGCTTCTATCGAATTATACGTGTAAAATAACCCATACAACATGTGTCGCATGGCTTTCGTAGACCTGTGACCTTTTGTGACCTGACCTTGACCTTGACCTTTGCTTAAAATTTCACTTTTACTTATACGGGAGATGCATTATACATTTGTGAGCACTTTGTGAGATAATAGTTGCAATACAAGGCTTTGGATGGAAAGTATAGCCCAAAAACCCAAATACTTACATTTTGACACTTGACCTGACTGTGACCTGACATGTGATCTTATGTTAATAATTTCGAGCATGCGTTAGATTCTTCTCACTGAGAGCTTTCGATCGCCGCCTTGCGCGTCTCGCTGCGATTATTGGTTCGGAAGATACGAGGGGGGTAAAATTTACCCCCCAGCACCGCACGTTCGGATGGAGACCCCAGCGCCGCGCGGGTTAAGGCACCAAATGTTATCAGTGGTCACCAAATGTGATGCTGGCATTTTCTTCCAAGAATTTGTTCGTGCACATCGTTTTACCTAATGAAGATAGGGCAATAATTTAAACGACATCACGCACTGGCGGATACAGCCTCTCTCCGTGGGGCATCTTTTTGTGGCAAAAAGGTACCCCCATTTTTGTTATCCACGGATGTGGGCCGGGCACCTTATTTTGGTGACGATGACGAACTCGTGCAGCCGGTAGCGATACCGGCGCCGAGTGTTGTGTCCGCTGCGATGGCGAGAGACGCTAAACCCCACCGACTGGAAGTGACTAGTGACCGCGGTGCTTCGTACAGGATGTGGCGCCAGCGGTGGGACGATTACGCCATGCGGAGTCCTGGCAGATGCACTTGTGCGTGTGTTTGAGTGTTTGTGTGTATATGACTGTGTTTGTCCTCATGACCTTTAACCTGCAATTTATCTGCTGACAATGGGTAGTAATAGCCCGGAGTTTATCCGGGATTGCCCAAATACAAATACATACATGTTGGCAGGACTGGCTAGCAAGCCACCAGCCCTACAGATGGCGATCCTCCGAACATGCCTTTCGGATGAGGCAATGACGGTCGTGGCGAACTTTGACACGCCAGAGGTGCAGCGGAATGACCTGTCTGCTGTCCGTATGCACCTCTGTGCGCGGTACAACTTCTGTCGCTGCAACAGACCACCCAGATCTGCCGCTCAGAACAGGCTGCCGCCCGTGACGTCACAACTATCACCGGCGGCAACGCGGACGCCATCTCCGCCTGTATTACACAGCCCAGCCGCGGCGGCGCCCACCGCCGGGTCCAGAGCAGCCACGGCGTCAGATTTCAGTCGCGCAGCCCCACCCCTCCCCGACGCCTGTCGGGGGCCGGTGCACCGCAGACGGGCGTCGCCCCAGCGCCGCCCGCCGCCTGCCGTAACTGCGGCAACCGCCACAGCCGCTCGGCCCGCTGCCCGGCAGCCGACCGTTCATGTTACAACTGCGGTCGGCACGGCCACATCTCCAGATTGTGTCGCAGCCCTCGCCGACCCCACGAGTCGTCGGCCTCCGCCGTTACCCTGGCAACGACCTACCGTGGATCGGCACCGACAGTTCGAGTGTCCGTGACTGGTCTGCGGACAGCGGTGATGGAAGCGCTGCCGGACACTGGAGCGGACGTGTCCGTCGCTGGTCTGGACTTCGCCCATCGCATTGGAGAGATGAACGGCAATCTCCAGCTACCGACGACCAATCCTCGCGCCGTTGACGGACACACGGCCCGCTCTCGTGGCAGTCTGCCAATTCATCTCTGCCTGGGTGACGTCACAGTCTCCGACACGGTGCACATCATTGCAGGGGTTCCCCGCCTCCTGCTCTCATGGAAACCCGTTCGGGCCCTCCGTCTGGTACCGACTGATTATCCACAGCAGATCGCCACCGTGGTTCTCCCGGCCACGCCGCCGCCCGAGTCTCCCCCGCGCGGTCTCTGATGTCAGCCGGCACTCGATCATCGCGCCGCCCCGCCACGGGCGATAACCGCCGCCGCTGCCCCCGAGCCTGGCCGCGGCAGGCTGGCGCCGATGTCGCCGCCGACGCCAGAAGTGGTAAAAGTGCTTTGAGTGGCCCCGACCAAAATTGGCACATACAAAAATGACCCCAGCACAGCGCTGGGGTGGCCCTTTTTTACTTCACATGAATACCCTAACACCTGGCTGCATCCTCACATCATCCCTATATTTTAACCAGCGCCGTGCCGGGGGGAGGGGGTAGACACCCCCTCAGGTTTTTCGCGGATAGCGGAAAAACGGCGAAGTGCACCGCCGCCATTTTTGGCACAGCTGTTTGCGCATCAATTGTCCACATTGTGTTTTAAAAAATCATCGGGTCATTTTAGGTCAGGTCACCGAACCAGGTCACGTGACCCCACCTCCCAAAAACACTTGTGGTCGTACCACAGTCACAGTTTTGGGATGGTCGGCTTTACACTTACAGGATTTCATAAGGTCACATATATCTACACTTCGTCTATCTTATATTTTTAATATCAGCGACCTAAGGTCGGTTTAATTTCGTGACCTCCCATTATAAGTCTAAGGGGAAATATTCAAATGCTTCCTATTCTAAGGAGACGCAAGATAGCAGCCTAATTCCTTCTAGATCATGTTATTATAGAACATTCTTGATGACCTAGGTGCCATTTTTGTTCAGTGACCTCCGCAGGGTCAGCCGAGGCCAGGGGCGCAGCCAGACCTTTAGAAAGGGGGAACAAGCCCTGGGAGAGGCCCCACCCCAAAAAATACCCCTGGATATGACAAACTCTACGGATTTCGGCCACTTTGTTTTGTGAGGCCCCCTTTTTAACAATTTTTCTTCGTCTACTTTTGATGAGCTGGATTGGACCAGGACCCTCAGTAGGCATTGTACTGAGCGCATTACTATTTTATATTGTTACGTACAGGAGAGAAAACATATCTTAGCTGACAACAGGTGGGGGTCGGCTTTTGAGTGTGGGGACGACTGAAAGGACGAAAAATGTACCCCCATTTTGATGCGTGTATTTAAAGGAAATAGTTCACCTTCAACATGGGATTTTGAACTGAAATAGCAGTTTTGTAACCCGCGTTGAGAAATCCTTATCTGCAACTTGTCTTGGCTGAAAAGACTCTCCAGCCGAAGATATTTGACTTTTTGGCGAAGGAATGCGGCGCATATATAATATACCGTACCGTCTGAGAGTGCCAGCACTGGTCTGAGCATGCACAGACCAATAACGCACACCATAACATTAATAATTTACGACCTTCTGTCCTGAATTGGCGCGATGTCGGACCATTTTTGAAAAGAAAAATAGAAACTGTATTAAAAAATATAATAAAATCGTGTTCTGATTTTTTTCCGAAGGTGAACTATTTCCTTTAAGCCTTTGCAGCATGTTTTACGTGGATTTTCATGTTATAGAAGGTGGGTATGTACTTGTTAGCTAGTGCCGCGAAGCGGCGCGAAATTTTTACGGTTTTGCCTGATAAAACCCAGAAATATAGGCGGTGGGCCTTGTAGCTCGGATAATAAGCTATAGATGCTATTCATTCAATTCAGCGTTACGACGAACCGATGATGATGACTATGGCTTCGTTATGACAATGACTACCGATGTGACGCCGCGAAGCGGCGTGAAAATTTTAATTTTACGTCCTGGAAAACGAAATGTTAATATTGGAACCAGATCGTGAGGTGAGATGGCTTGATGAGATGGTCCTGGCCTGTTTCCACTATTAGCTCTTCGGTCCAGCAAATTGTGCACCGCTGGAGCAGCTTCCGGGTGCCGATCTCCTCGTCTTTGCGTTCGCGTTGCCTTTTTCGGAACTCGGCAAACTAGCTAAACATGTAGCCTGCTTGAAATTTAGAAGTGAATATTTTATGAAGGGAATGCAGGCACTGGGGCCAGCAATTCTCACCAAAGAGAGCCTCTGCCAGACACTTAAAGGAAATAGTCCACCTTCAACATTAGTTTTAAACTGAGATAGCAGTTTTGTAGCCCGTGTTGAGAAATCCTCATATTGACTGTTTTCTTGACTGAAAAGACTCTCCAGCCGAAGATATTTGACTTTTTGGCGAAGGAATGCGGCGCATATATGATATACCGTACCGTCTGAATTGTGCCAGCACTACATGGAGCATGCGCAGACCAATAACGCACACGATACAATTAATAATTTACAACCTTCTGTCCTGAATTGGCGCGATGTAGGACCATTTTTAAAAATAAAAAAAGCAACTGTATTAAAAAATATAATAAAATCGTGTTCTGAAATTTTTCCGAAGGTGAACTATTTCCTTTAATGAAATTCTTATTCCCATTTTCCAAATTTGTATAAGCAATTGCGAAACTTATGTCATGCCGCGAAGCGGCGCGAAAATTTCCAGTTTTTGATAGCTGTATTTTGACTGCACTGCAAAGGCAATTTTTACGATAAATTGTTAATTTTCCCCGCAAAAGGTGTGTGTGTGTGTGGGGGGGGGGGGGCTGTCTTAGCTTGCAGACCATTCTTCTAAACAAGATTCCCGTTTTTATAATACATTTATTTACAAACACTTCACGCAGCGAGCGTGCTTTGGATTTAACCGACCCTACTCCATGGCTTTCTTCAATGAATTCGTCTCCAACCGAAATGGACACATTCCAGGTCATACCAACAACGTCGAGCCAAGACATTTCAGCGGGTTACGACTGGGGCTACAAGGTCGCGGGCGACACGCCTCGGCGGCAGTCGGCTATGCTCCGGTCACGTGACTCTGCTGGCACACGACATTCCTGACCTCGCCAGCATTCCACCAGTGACCAGCGCCAAAACACGGTCCATCCTGCTCTGTTCAGACTCAGCCGCGCTGCGTTAACATCACCCATCTAGACCAATCAGCTCCACCGCTCGCAACAGGCAACCAATGAGAAACCGCACAACAGCGAACGCTAGCACAACCGGCTTAATGTGAACATCCAGTTTTTTTAACGCAAAGCAGGGCGAAGAAAGCTCGTCGAGCGTGGCAGAGAGTATAAATGGCAGGTGACAGTCGGTAAGAAGGTCAAGCGGTGTCACGGCCTCCATCGGGTCGTCGCGCAGGTCACGGCGCACACCCCGCAACGCTAACGACACTGCCACTGCGCAGGTCAGGTCAGGTCAGCCGGCCGACTCAGAAGCGGACGGAAAAGTTGCTGAAGTCCTGTGCGTTCAGGTAGATGGTGTTGGAGAGGTCACAACGCTCTGGCTGAGAGCCTGGACTGCCCGTCTTCGCCATCCACTCCACTCTGCCGAACAGATAAAATAGCATTCCGTCAGCAAACGTTGTCGTCACTTATGCTAAATACATTCTGTGCAGGGCTGTGTAGGATTTTTAGACTGCGACACGCTGAAGACAAACTTTCCTAACTGAACACAAACCGAAACTTTCTTATGTTTGACTTTGACAGACACAGCTGCAAAGCGTTTCCATAAAATTAAGCCATAGATAACATTTAGAATAGCACGATGTGAGCGGCACTCCAAAGTTGTACGCCGATTAATGTTGACTTTTATCCTTGTAATTCCGATTTCCGATCTCGTGCTCAGCACACACACACACTGTATAATCTGTATGTGTTGGGATTTTGGATCAAATAACCGGCTTGCATCTCCGTTAGAGAATCAATACCGCCTCGGGGCGAATTCGGGTCACTCGGGCAGTCAAACACGCGCCGTGACAGCTGTTTGGTCAGCGTCAGCGTCAGCGCCAGACGCCTCCGGGGATAAATCAGACTCCAGGCCGCGCAGACAGCAGCGCAGCGCCATTGCTGCAGGGGAGCACTGGCCACTTTGTATGCATGAAGTAGTGCCACAGCCGGGGAGTCGGTCTAAGAAAACCGGTCTGCTGCATTTGTTCATTCCACGCACAAATATATTTCCAGAAGAGCTGTTTTTTTTTTGTGTGTAGAAACTCACTTTTTCATAATCCTACTTGATAACATAGATCAGCTTTCTCTTAAGATTGGTTGTCGCCTAAAGGAATAAGTGGAGTTGGGATTTTATAAATGGATAAGAGCTGTTAAAGGAAATAGTTCACCTTCGGAAAATTTATCAGAACAGGATTTTATTATATTTTGTAATAGTTTCTTTTTTTCTTTTCAAAAATGGTCCTACATCGTGCCAATTCAGGACAGAAGGTCGTAAATTATTAAGTTTATGGTGTGCGTTATTGGTCTGCGCATGCTCCATGCAGTGCAGGCACTTTCAGATGGTACGGTATATCATATATGCGCCGCATTTCTTCGCCAAAAAGTCAAATATCTTCGGCTGGAGAGTCTTTTCAGACAAGAACAGTTGCAGATAGGGATTTCTCAACACGGGCTACACAACTGCTATTTCAGTTAAAAACCACATGTTGAAGGTGAACTATTTCCTTTAACTAGGACCATACATAGTTTTCCATTTCTTCATTTTGTCGCTCAACATAGTTCCTCTTGCTTTTTGAAGCACATACTATATAAAATATGTATGTTTTCTCTCCAGCTTTGCCAGCGTGCTGACGTCACGGCAGTGAAAATCTCGACGAGCTGGCAACAGCTCCCAGGCGATTAATGTCAGAGGCTCTGACATAATTAATGGCTTTCTACATCGCAGCCGAATATTCACGGGGATAGCTTTGCAGTTGTAAAGCCAAGCGAACGAAACGAAATGTCAGCATTGCTTGAAATCTGCACACACCAGCGGTGCTGCTGATTAAAACGTCTCTTATTCGTATATGTATACTAATATCAAGGCCGTATACCCACAAGCGTTCCCATTCACAAAATATCATAGAGTAGACGGTGTAGTTGGTATCATTGGTTGAACATTAACTGTACACACTTCACAGAACACACACCGTAACACATCGTTTTGTTTTGCCCCACAGATGTGTCGCGAGATGTATCCGCTCCATTTGTGCCATCCTGGTATCACAGAACACAGTTCCCGGATCCTGGTATCACAGTTCCCGGGCGAACCGCACAACACTGGTGTTCTGCGGCTCAACTCGATAATGAGACAATTCCTCGCGGCCAAAATGCCGCTTCTGTTCCGCCCACCCTCTTATGCAACCCACACCCATTAAAACTCTTTTTTTTTGCAAATGGATCCCCTGTTTCTCACCTTTACTTAGACTTTGAGGCTCATGTTGATAGCTTTCACAAAAGGTTGCTGGACCATGTCCCATTACCCAATACCCATTCCATCCCAGTACTTTACCAAAAATGTCTCACATTTTTGTCATATCTTCATCCCATTTGTATTCTCAAATGGCATTCCTATCCAGTGAAGTGCGCTGTGCAGCAGTGCAGCAGTGATATGCGGTCCTCCAGTAGGATATAGAGTGCGCCGCACTACATCTGTGTCATGCGGCACAGTATAATATGGGCCTCGGTGCAGCGCATATTCCGCCGCTCGTTGGAATATAAGGCGAAAGAAAGCTGGGCCCCAGGTTGCTGAGCTGAAGAGCTTACTGCTTCACCCGGTTCAATATTTGATTGAAGCTGAGCGTTCTGACAGCTGACACGTTTCCTCGTGTTTCCTTATCGTGTGCCCTTATGCCTAATGTCTGAGTGTTCCCTTATCGTGTGCCCTTATCGTGCCCCCTTATGTCGTATGTCTGAGGGTGCCCTTATGCCTTATGCCCTTATGCCGTGTGCCCTTATGCCTTATGTCTGAGTGCGATGCCTCAGCTACCTCCCGGTGTGGTATGTCGACTATCTTTGCTCTTTATTGGTGTTTTTCGAGCCCGGTAAACAGCATCTTGTTCGTCCTGCCGTGCCTCGTCAGTTATCTGCTCGCTTCTTCTCTCCTACACCGTAGCAGCTCAGCTGGGTGTGGTGGCCGGTGCCAGTATTTTGACGCTGTCCGCCAGCCATCGCCCGCCGCGCCGCCGGCTCCGGGCTGGCACCTCTCCACGGAGTGGCACCTCTCCACGGAATGCGGTGCTGCCTCCGCCGCTGGACGACAGCCGTCCAACTGGCGCTCATTGCTCACTGTCGCTGCTCAGAGCTGCCTGCCGCTGCTGGCCGCTGCTGGCCGCTGCTATCCGCTGCTGGCCGCTGCTATCCGCTGCTGGCCGCTGCTGGCCGCTGCTGGCCGCTGCTGGCTGCTGCTGACCACTGCCGGCCGCTGCTGGCCGCTCCTGGCCGCTGCTGGCCGCTGCTGACCGCTGCTGGCCGCTGCTGGCCGCTGCTGGCCGCTGCTGGCCGCTGCTGGCCGCTGCTGGCCGCTGCTGGCCGCTGCTGGCCGCTGCTGGCCGCTGCTGGCCGCTGCTGGCCGCTGCTGGCCCGTTCGTCTGTGCTGCTGGCCCGTTCGTCTGTGCTGCTGGCCCGTTCGTCGGTGACACCCGTTCGTCTGACGGCGGCCCAGCACGAAACTGACCTGACCTCGGTCCGTTTGAAAAACTGGCCAGTTTGACCTCCGGGTTGCGTGTGTTGATCGGGGTGTAAGACGCAATAGTGTTATTTTCAGCCATGGCGTGCTGTAACTGCGGAGCGAGTCACAGCTGTGTTCAGGGCCACCATTACACCGATTAGCACATACAAGCCGAGCCTGTTGACGCAAAGCCATCACTGCTGTTCCTGACATGTTGTTCCGTCACTGCTGTTCCTGAGATGTTGTTCCGTCAATGCTGTTCTTGACATGTTGTTCCATCACTGCTGTTCCTGACATGTTGTTCCGTCACTGCTGTTCCTGACATGTTGTTCCGTCACTGCTGTTCCTGACATGTTGTTCCGTCACTGCTGTTCCTGACATGTTGTTCCGTCACTGCTGTTCCTGACATGTTGTTCCGTCACTGCTGCTCCTGACATGTTGTTCCGTCACTGCTGTTCCTGACATGTTGTTCCGTCACTGCTGTTCCTGACATGTTGTTCCGTCACTGCTGTTCCTGACATGTTGTTCCATCACTGCTGTTCCTGACATGTTGTTCCGTCACTGCTGTTCCTGACATGTTGTTCCGTCACTGCTGTTCCTGACATGTTGTTCCAACACTGCTGTTCCTGACATGTTGTTCCGTCACTGCTGTTCCTGACATGGTGTTCCGTCACTGCTGTTCCTGACATGTTGTTCCGTCACTGCTGTTCCTGACATGTTGTCCCGTCACTGCTGTTCCTGACATGTTGTTCCGTCACTGCTGTTCCTGACATGTTGTTCCATCACTGCTGTTCCTGACATGTTGTTCTGTCACTGCTGTTCCTGACATGTTGTTCCGTCACTGCTGTTCCTGACATGTTGTCCCGTCACTGCTGTTCCTGACATGTTGTTCCGTCACTGCTGTTCCTGACATGTTGTTCCGTCACTGCTGTTCCTCACATGTTGTTCCGTCACTGCTGTTCCTGACATGTTGTTCCGTCACTGCTGTTCCTGACATGTTGTTCCGTCACTGCTGTTCCTGACATGTTGTTCCGTCACTGCTGTTCCTCACATGTTGTTCCGTCACTGCTGTTCCTGACATGTTGTTCCATCACTGCTGTTCCTGACATGTTGTTCCATCAGTTCCGGACATGTTGTTCCGTCACTGCTGTTCCTGACGGGAGCCGAGTCTCTTACCGCGACGGGTGGAGTGTTGATTGATGATACCGCGACAGTTGACAAATTCCACTGCCACTGGGGCATCGGGGGATGTCACTGATGTTACTGATGGCACTACAGCGTCTTACGAAATATACTATAACGCTACTGTCCGTCCAACGATCAAGTTGGAAATAATATCGCTCGTGCACGTGCTGTCCTTAAAAAGACCTGCAAATTCCCTTGCATGAATCTACATATGTATGACCCTCGTCGACTTTAGGGATTCAATTAGCCTAGGAGGAGGGTGGACAAGGACCATACTAGAGCTACTTGTTATTTGGTATGCTGTTATATGAGATAACTGAACTAGTGAGGGCGAGAGGTAGGGACTAGGTAGGTGTGAGGGTCATTTCCTCTCATCTCTACAACGACCAGTGCACAGTGTGGCCAAACGCCAGTTTAACCTGAATTTATTCGTAGCGCTTTTCGGTTTTGCTTAAAATTATGCCGGATGACTTCTAGCGACATAATTACTACTAACTAAGCTTTCTGCAACAATTTGCCCGATTCGTGCAATACCACTAGCAGATCCATGGGGGGGGGCAACTAGGCCATGCCCCCTCTTCCAACAGCCTCGAAGGGGGGGGGGGGGAGGGGCAACATGTATTTGCCCCCCCCAACAACAACAAAACAAACAATTTATTGTAAAATTGACTTTGCAGCAATCAAAATTCAGCTATTCACAGTGAAAAAACTTGAAAATTTTGGAAAACACGGGTCTTACCATCAAATCTGGGCTCAAGAAAGCTCAACTGGACGAGAAAATAGCGGCCAGCAAGCTGCCAGTCGGAACTGAAGCTCGAAGCAGTTGCTGGCCATAGGCCTTTTTTGACGCGTCAATATTTGTATCCAGCCCAATAGAAATGGTATTGGGAAAATGAACGATTTACAAACGGCAATTATGAAGCACTGGATAACAGTGATGGGATGAATGGCACATGCATCTGTGCATTGTACATTGTGGAAATACAGTTTCAGCCACCTAGATGTTCAATAATTCTATTGGAAATTGATGCAATATTGCTTTATAAGTTCATCAATTTTTGTAATCCCTTGGTTCACCTGAATCATTTTTTTAACTCAAATTAAAATAACTGTATCAAAATATTGATGCATTAACAGCATGGGTGAATACTTTTTTAATACTTTTTCATAATAATTGTATGTAATTACATTATAAAATTAGTTTTATTTAATTACAAAATATGAACTTTAAAATTTTAAAAGGTTATCCTAAGAAAATGACAGAAACACATTTGATGTAATTTTTCGCCACGTGATGGCGTCTCAATCTTTCCCGAAACAAACCCAAAAAACTTACGTAAACAGTTTGAGTTGTGACCGAGGTGGATGGAGTAAACAGTTGGTGTCAGTGGCGCACGCAGGGGGAGGGGGGGTCAAAGGGGTCAGCTGACCCCCCCCCCCCCCGAAATTTCTGAGGGGCCCGTATTTCTGAGGGGCCCGTTTCTGGTAGGGGCCCGGTCTTGGTCAGGCCCGATCGAGGTAGGGGCCCGGTGCTGGCAAAGGCGTGGCATGGAATGATGGGGCCCGGTCACAACAGGGCCCGGTCCTCGCATATTCTTGACACGGACCCGTTTCTAGTAGGGGCCCGGTCTTGGTCAGGCCTGATCGAGGCAGGGGCCCGGTGCTGGCAAAGGCGTGATATGGGGCCCGGTCAGAACGAGAGCCCGGTACTTGAACATTATTGATGCGGGCCCGTTTCTGGTAGGGGCCCGATCGAGGCAGGGGCCCGGTGCTGGCAAAGGCGTGATATGGGGCCCGGTCAGAACGAGGGCCCGGTCACAACAGGGCCCGGTCATTGCATATTCTTGATACGAGCCCCGTTTCTGGAAGGGGCCCGGTCTTGGTCAGTTCCGATCGAGGCAGGGTCCCGGTGCTGGCAAAGACATGGCATGGGGCCCGGTCAGGACGAGGGCCGGTCACAACAGGGCCCGGTCCTCGCATATTCTTGATACGGGCCCGTTTCTGGTAGGGGCCCGGTCTTGGTCAGGCCTGATCGAGGCAGGGGCCCGTGCTGACAAAGGCGTGATATGGCCCCGGTCACAACAGGGCCCGGTCCTTGCATATTCTTGATGCGGGCCCGTTTCTGGTAGGGGCCGGTCTTGGTCAGGCCCGATCGAGGCAGGGGCCCGGTGCTGGAAAAGACTTGATATAGGGCCCGGTCAAAACGAAGGCCGGGTCACAACAGGGCCCGATCCTTGCAAATTCTTGATATGGGCGTATTTGATATTGATACGTATTTTGTACATTATCCATTGTTGCTTCAGGAAATGGTTTATGACAACTTTTGGCAACATGATGGTGGGCGCGAATGACGTAGTCGCGGCGCTCTAAAACCCCAACGATGATGATGATGGCATAACTACCGGGGATCGGACTGCCTAACCTGTAAAATATTTTTTGTTGTTGTTGTCATTTACCTCATTTCGTCAAATTTACTCTCGACAGTTGTACCGCACATCAGTAGCACACGCACCTAAAATTCGCACATCAGTAGCACACGCAGTCACCTTACACGACATTGACAAGAAAATTATAATGTATCAGGTCCCATGCTGTAGGGGGCCCGCTCAAAAACAAGTGACCGAAATCCGCGAAGTTTTCTCAAAACGGGTGGGGGCCCACCCACAAGGGGCCCGCTTTTAGGGCTCTGACCCCCCCCCCCCCAAATGGAATCCTGCGTGCGCCACTGGTTGGTGTGCATCAGATGGTGTGATTATTTTTGGAGACTGGCCATTTTCCATGGGGACTAGGTGTTTTTAGTGAAATGTTGTCAATAATTGTGTCCATTTTTGTTATCCTTAAGTACAGTGCCTATGACAAGCTCTGCCCACTTTGCATTAAAAAATTGACGCGTCAATTAAAGGAAATAGTTCACCTTCGGAAATTTTTTCAGAACACTATTTTATTATATTTTCTAATACAGTTTCTTTTTTCCTTTTCAAAAATGGTCCTACATCGCGCCAATTCAGGACAGAAGGTCGTAAATTATTAATGTTATGGTGTGCGTTATTGGTCTGCGCATGCTCAGACCAGTGCTGGCACTCTCAGACGGTACTGTATATCATATATGCGCCGCATTCCTTCGCCAAAAAGTCAAATATCTTCGGCTGGAGAGTCTTTTCAGCCAAGAAAAGTTGCAGATAAGGATTTCTCAACACGTGCTACAAAACTGCTATTTCAGTTCAAAATCCCATGTTGAAGGTGAACTTTTTCCTTTAAGTGATTTTTTGGGACCTAGTGTCAGCAACTGAATAGCAATTGTGCAATCAAAATAAAACAAACTATGAGTAGTTACCTAGGTTGAGATATTGGGGAAAATATAGCTCTATGCTCTAGCTAACTTCTAGCTCAAACTTTATCAGAAGTATCTGCCCCCTCTCGGATTTTCTCAATAACCTGAAAACTATGATATATATCAACGTGAAACTTTCAGTTCTTATGCTGCATCAGGTTTTAAGTCTTCTCACTAACTCTCAATGGAATTGATGGAGTATTTTGGGAGATAATGACGTTGTAATGACGTCATTTCATGCCATTCTTGGTGGAAAAACAATAAATGTTTGGAAAATCGTAGAACATAGAGTTTTGAAGGAAATTGCATATACAAAGTGTCAAAAGAAATAAATTTAC
>JAXIVJ010007225.1:0-7500 GCA_036785665.1 Chirona hameri | reverse complement strand
GGAGTCAATCAAATCACCGAATTTAACAGTGCAGCGTGCTCAGGCCATACTCCAGGTTGGTGACGGGCCGCGCGGCGACAGCTGCCAGGTCGTTGAAGATCTTCAGCGTAAGACCACACATGCTGCAGCGCTGCGATGAGGTGATTGCCGGAAGTGACTGCATGATTCGTCAAGAATGACCAATTGTCATCAGTTATATATAATGCGACAGAAAGACATTCACAGCCATTGGTAGCTACATCCAGTGACCTAACAAGCACAGGGTGGGGTTAATTTGACCTACCAAGAAGTAGGCCCGAGCCTGTCGGCGCCGCCACAAGCTGGGTCGGGTCACGCCAGCCAGGCCGCCGCGCGACAAGTTCAGAGCTGAATGAGCGACGGGGGGGGGGGGGGGAGGCAGGTTGTGGCAAGAAAATCTTGTTCGCTTCTATTCAGAAAAATACGCTGAATGTAGTCGTAGTTAATTTTTCTTGAGGCTTTTTCGTCTTTTTTGTGTTTTTGTTGTTATTTCTTTTCGAAGGACTTTTCTGAAAACGTCACATGTGAGGAGGTGCTATTGAAGCAAGCGTAATTCCAAAGTAACTCACAGACAACGCATTATATCAACCTTACCATATTCCTAACGAGTTTCTGCATCTGTTAATACCTCATTTTCCTAAATTATTTGCCGGGAACACAGCGCCTAGCCGCGTTGAAAACAGGGAACGTTTTCCGCGCTACACAGCTCGTTTTGAGGAACCAGTGCGTGCGTGCATAAAGACATAAAGACATAAAAGAAAAGTGCAACAAAGAGCCTCTTGGGCCCATCCGAGGTTGCATCCCCCCCCCCCTCCCCTCTCCACCAGTCTCGCCCCTTCAAATCACCTTACTCTACTTGCATAAAAGAAGGCTAATCCCACGAGTATTTATGAACTAATCCCTTCTCTGTAAAGTATTTATCTAATCTAATTTTGAAGGAAGCAAGTGTCACTGCATCAGCGACATCCCCTGGTAGCATATTCCAATGTCCTACAACCCTTCTACTGAAAAATGACTGTCGTAGCCTAGTCCTACTTTGTTTCATAATGAGTTTATGCTGATGACCTCTACCTCGATTTTCCCTATTGAACTCAAACATACCCTTTAAATATCCAGAATGCTGACTATTTACAAATTTGAAGACTTCAATTAGATCTCCTCTTAGCCTTCTATATCTAAGTGAAAACATACCCAATTTCTTTAATCTATCTTCATAAGGTAAACTATCAAGACAATTAACCATTTTTGTTGCCCTTTTTTGAACTCTTTCTAACAACCAGCAATCTTTCTCATATGTTGGAGACCAGGCTTGTACACAATACTCCAAATGTGGTCTAACGTATGCACAATACAGTTTTGTTATTACCTTTTCACTCTTGTAGGAAACATTTCTGTTAATGGCCCCTAGCATTCTAAGTGCCTTTTTCCTAGCTTCTACAACCTGGTCTGACGCTGAGTCTATTGTTTACCACGACACCTAAATCTCTTTCCTTTTCAATCTGCTCCATTTTCTGCCCACCCATTTCATACCTATGTTTACTGCTAACCCGTCCAGCGTGCATAATCTTACATTTACTCAAATTGAATTTCATCTACCATGCTTCAGACCACTCAACTAGCTTGTCCAGATCTGATTGAAAAACATCCTGATCATGTTTTCCTCTAATAATCCTGACAACTTTTAGATCGTCTGCAAATTTCAAGACTTTGCTGTCTATACTGTTCTCAATTGCATTCACAAATATTATAAAAAGCAATGGGCCCAGGACTGAGCCCTGTGGAACCCCACTGAGAACCTCCTTCCATTGTGATTGGCACCCATTCAATATAACCCTTTGCTGGCGTCCTGAAAGCCACGTTTCTATCCAATCCAGAATCTTGCCCCTGATCCCATGAATGTTAAGTTGCAACCCCAGTCTTGTATGGGGGACTTTGTCAAATGCTTTACTGAAATCAAGAAAAGCTACATCTAGCTGTTTACCCTGATCAAAGCTATCTGTTGCAAAATCCAAAAACTCCAGAAGATTAGTTAAACAAGAACGGCCCTTCCTAAAGCCATGCTGTGTATCCTTGATGAGTTCATTTTGCTCCAAGAACTCAACAATCTTATCTTTGATGATTGATTCAAGCACCTTGCAGACTAATGAGGTCAGACTAACCGGTCTATAGTTTTCCTCTTTACTTCTATCTCCCTTTTTATGAATAGGAACAACATTTGCTCTTTTCCAATCAAGTGGAATTTTACTATCTGCGAGTGATTTAGAAAATATTATGGCTAATGGAACCGACAACTCCCTTTCAGATTCTCTTAAAAGTCTAGCATGGATTTCATCAGGTCCTTCTGCCTTGTTAGGCCTTACTTTCTTTAGATATTCTAGAACGAGTTCACTACTTATGCCACCTAGCTCTCCTATAGTCTCCTCTGTCTCTGGCTCAGGCTGAAGTGCTGCAATACTACTCTGGTCCTCGATAGTAAAGACAGATTGAAACTGATCATTAAGCACTTCAACCATTTCACTGTCCTTGCTAACTAACACATCATCTACCTTAAATGGACCTATATTTTTGGAAACTGTACTGAACTTATAAAAACTGAAGAACTTCTTACTATCTGCATTACAATGTCTAGCTAAATCAAGTTCCTTTGCCCTTTTAGCTGCTCTGACCTTTTTCTTAACTGAATTTCTTGCATTCTGGTAGGCCTTCTGATTTATATCTAGTGAAGATCCCTTCAAAATGCCAAATGCACTTCTTTTAGCTTGTCTAGCACTCCTTACTTCTGGGGACAGTAGTAAGGAGTGCTATACAAGACTATAACTACTGCACTTTGGACAGTAGTTATAGTCCTAAAACGTTAAAATATCACATAATATACGTTTGATAAACTTTTGACAAATTCCTATCTATTGAGAAGCATCGCAAGCATAAATTCAGAAATCAGGTTTTTGAATAAATGCAGGCTAAACCGGCATTCAGACTATACGGTGCAGTGGGTTGATTGTGTCCTTATTTCCTGGAGTAAACCTGGCGACAATATTGTCTGACATTGGAAATCAAGGTCGCGGCTCCGTCAGCCAATATGATTTTCCGAGTGCCAGACGCTCCACCAGCCTGATGATCCTTTGATCCTGACCGATCCCATCCCAACTTTACACTCTGATTGCGACGGCAGCGCGGACCACCGCCGACCGAATCCCATTCGGTGCCTATTTGTCAGCAAGTCCTCTCCAGTCTCCACCAATGGTGCGGCGTGCGGCGTGCCGCCATTGGCTCTGGCTCTGGTCTTTTCATCATTATTGTTCCCCCTGCCGCACCCTATAGAGCTGAATCTCACAGCTCTGGCCGGCTCCGGCTTTGGGGCTGTTTCCGAGGCGTTTCCGGCGCGTTTCCGGCGCGGTTCCGGTGCCGGAAGCTCCGTTCGGGGAGGCTGCTAATACAGCGCTGCCGATTGGGTCCGAGCTGGAGATAATAGACTGCCCTGATCGATGGGAATCTCGCTGTCCCTGGCAGAAGCTGTTCCAGTGGTCGGTGGTTGGTGGTCAGAGAAAACAGTTGGCCTGGAGTTGATCCCCGGGGCACGATAACGGCCATGAACTCCAGACTGCGGTCCACAATGAGGTGAAGGTCATTCTCAGATTGCATGCTAATTACCAGTCTGATTCCCGTTGCGAGACTCCAGAGGAAATTGCTCCATCGCCAACTGTGTCTTAACGAGTACCACGTAAAACGGTGAGGGTTGAGATGACTTTGATGTGGACAGTTTTCATAGAAGATCCCATGCGGACAGTGAACCGATGTGACTCGCGGACACACGGTTAAGACCTGATGTACACAATTCATCGTCGCTCCGAACAATACATTTAAATGAGCATTCTTTTTTACCTCGTTGGCTTGATAGTTGCTACCTGCAATGGCTTGCAGTTAAATGCTTTGCGGAATGTTTGTCGCACGTAATCGTAGTTTTACGACAGAAGTGTCTTAAACCAACAACAATGTGCGGGCGGTCGGTGCAGCCATCGCTGCGATGTCTACTTTGTGGTCCTGAAAGTGGGCCAACTTTTATACGACCCGACCATATATCTCAAAGTCTCCCTATATCATGGCGAAATAGCCGCTGTATGCCGATCTTCCTGCCAGAGCGAACGAGGGAATATGATGCAGTATGCAGACGATATAAAACAGAGCGAATGGTCACTGCCATCCCGCGTTCGGCTCAGTCCGGGGAATGGTCACCCGAGCGCTCAGGCCGTCGGCAGCCGACGATTCGGCGCTGGTCCAACTTTGGCCGTGCCATCGTAAACCGTGTCCGTGTCGGGCCGTGTCGGGCCGTGTCGGGCCCGATGCCGTGCCGGTGGCCGTCCGGCGCTGGTCCAACTTTGGCCGTGCCATCGTAAACCGTGTCCGTGTCGGGCCGTGTCGGGCCGTGTCGGGCCCGACGCCGTGCCGGTGGCCGTCCGGCGCTGGCGACCAACTTTGGCCGGCCGGAGCCGATGGGAGCTGCCGCTGCGGGGCTGGATGGCCGAGCGAACGGCCCGGGGTTACCGGTAGTGAACGGATGAGGCTTGGGGAGCAAACAGGCGCTGCTGGCTGCCGCCGGACGGACAGCTGGCATCTGGTGCAGGAGGGTGGTGTTCAATTGTTGACTGGTAATCGTTAACGTTCACCTTTAACATGGGGTTTTGGACTGAGATAACAGATTTGTAGAGCAGATCTAAAAATGGGTTGTGGTGAAAGAATTACCTCCCTACGTTAAGTAATTTCGACACAGGACTGGTGGGCCTGGTTTCATGTCCGCTGTTCCGGGCCACGGTCGGGACATGAACGCGGGCGCCGGAGGCAGGTACACTCTCTGGCACGTAGTATCTGATCAGGACGCCTGGTTAATATCCGCTCAGCCGCCCGGGCGGAGCGGGGCCCCTTGTCAGATATTGTACTTGGCGTCAGGCGGAGCGGGGCGGAGCCAGAACGCCAGCTGTCATCGTACGATTTATCGTGAAATACAAAGAGAAACTTACTTCTTTCTCCACATATATCCATCAGTTGTCCAAACCAAAGTCATATTCGTAGTTTTGAGCTCAAGATGCACCGTATGGTTGAATTTCAAGACAACTTTCAAGGTGACCTATTCCGTTTAAAGGGGCGGAGAGAGCGGTTATCTCTGGCGTGGCCAGTGGCCAGTCGAGTATATTGTTGGACGCGTTGCTAACAGCGATCGTGATTGTTTTAGCAGTTTATTTACAAACATTGTTCTGAAACCCGATTTGCAACGCTATCAGTTGCAGGAAATTTACCTATTGCATGATTCATTATTTTGTGACGTGATAGATATCCTTTATTATTTTAGTCTTTATTTTGAAAGCTGAATATGTGAGGCTCTAAATAATATTATTTGCTTGTGTGGTGTGTGCCCTTCTATCCATAATGTGCGTTGTTAAACGATTTGCATAAAATACCTACAAATATAACACTCTAAAAATAGAATAAATAATCGTTCTCGCACTAAAATATAAAAAGTGCATACCACTAAATCATGCTAATAATATTCTATAATAAAACAGCCTTTTCTTTGTAGTCCAATGTAAAAGAACTTACATCTCATCCACTTGCGATTTGCGCGCCTGGAGTTTTCCGCAGATGGTGCCCTGTTTGGTGTTCTTCACCCAGCCGGTAGCTCCGAAACCGTCACACTTCTCCTTCAGAAACTTCTGGTACCCGCAGCCTGCAAATTTACATAATTCGTTAGTTTGCAGGCTCGAAAATTGGCGCACCAAAAGTCACGACATGCAGATGGAAATTGGTGTATAGACAAACATATATAAGGACAACCGGGACTTAAACTCGTATAGGTATTTTGAGTATACAAATTACTTTAGGACACAAACTATTGCAGAGAGTTTTACCCTTAGCTCAATTAATCTTTTAAATTAAAACGAATGCAGTATATTGTCGGCCACAAACCCGCGACAACAACCAAAACAGTGCTTTTGTCATCAGCTCAAAACCGATGTCAATCTATTGGCAGCACACATTTCCACCAGTTTAAACCGGATCGGAATAACGATCCGCGGCCCAAGAGCGGTCCTGGCCCGCTGAGTGACCATCACGTGACCGCTATAGACCCCCCCCCCCCCCTGGCTGGAAGGCCGCCCAATCGGGCGGGTTTGTGGGGCGGGGCGGGGGGGGGGGGGGCAGCTGGGACGGACCGACACGGCCGGCAGTGATATTCATCTACCTGCACCGACTGAATGTAGCTGCGTTCCTAATGACTGCGGTGCAGCGCCAGCGACGCTGGACAAATCAGCTGACCTCAATGACTGCGGTGCAGCGCCAGCGACGCTGGACAAATCAGCTGACCTCAATGACAGCGGTGCAGCGCCAGCGACGCTGGACAAATCAGCTGACCTCAATGACTGCGGTGCAGCGCCAGCGACGCTGGACAAATCAGCTGGCCTCAATGACTGCGGTGCAGCGCCAGCGACGCTGGACAAATCAGCTGGCCTCAATGACTGCGGTGCAGCGCCAGCGACGCTGGACAAATCAGCTGACCTCAATGACTGCGGTGCAGCGCCAGCGACGCTGGACAAATCAGCTGACCTCAATGACAGCGGTGCAGCGCCAGCGACGCTGGACAAATCAGCTGACCTCAATGACTGCGGTGCAGCGCCAGCGACGCTGGACAAATCAGCTGGCCTCAATGACTGCGGTGCAGCGCCAGCGACGCTGGACAAATCAGCTGACCTCAATGACCATGCGGTGCAGCGCCAGCGACGCTGGACAAATCAGCTGGCCTCAATGACTGCGGTGCAGCGCCAGCGACGCTGGACAAATCAGCTGACCTCAATGACAGCGGTGCAGCGCCAGCGACGCTGGACAAATCAGCTGACCTCAATGACTGCGGTGCAGCGCCAGCGACGCTGGACAAATCAGCTGACCTCAATGACTGCGGTGCAGCGCCAGCGACGCTGGACAAATCAGCTGGCCTCAATGACTGCGGTGCAGCGCCAGCGACGCTGGACAAATCAGCTGACTTCGCTGCCCGGGCCACAGGATCAGCTGCTGCCAGATTACACGCTGACGTCTGGCAACCAGCCGGATACAGATCTGGCAGCAGAGTCGATCTATCAAGGTCCGCTGGATCTGGCAGCGTGGCAACGAGCTTTTTGGATACTTGGCAGCTCTGGAGTCTCCCAGAGGAGTTATTTTACCTTGACAACCGCTTTCGGATTATTTTATTTTTGTTCGTTTTTTGGCTTACCACAAGAAGTTGGCCTGAAGAAACTTGGTTCGGAGATAAAACAACAGCTACATTTCAGAATCAGATGGATTGCTTTGCTTTCAATGCAAATATAGAATCCCACTCAATCACTGTCATCTTTTCATCCTAACCGGACAGATAGCTAGTCAGATCCTAACCGGACAGATAGCTAGTCAGATCCCAATCGGTCAGATAGCTAGTCGGGCCTGCCAGTTTGACATACTGCA
>JAXIVJ010007224.1:0-61924 GCA_036785665.1 Chirona hameri | reverse complement strand
ACATTTTTTGTCTTGAAGATATTGAAAACGGAATATATATGAGCGAACCAGGTATGGACGAAACCCAAACCAAATTTCAAAGCAATATCTTTATTGACTTATGGCTCCCTAAGTATAAGTAACTCATGACGTTATTTTTTTAAGTTATGTTTTTTTGCTTTTATTGACCAGATACAGACAAATAAATGCCATCACTGTTTTTTCTGAGACAAAACCGGTCTAGAGACATTCCTTTTTATTTAGATAAATGATTTTCAAATTTTGACCTTATGTGACCTGACCTTGACCGTATATGGTGTCAGGTTGTGAAAATGGCTGCTACTATCAAATTATACGTGTAAAATAACCCATAAAACATGTGTCGCATGACTTTCGTAGACCTCTTGCCAAAAGTGACCTTTTGTGACCTGATCTTGACCCTGACCTTTTCTTACAATTTCACGTTTTCTTATTGCGGGAGATACCTTATACCCTTGAGAGTACTTTGTGCGATAATAGTCTCAATCTAAGGCTTTGGATGGAAAGTATGGCCCAAAAACTAAAATACCTTAATTTTGACTTTTGACCTGGCTGTGATCTGAGATGTGACCTTATTTTGAAAATATCTCGTAAGCGTTAGATGCGACTCAATGAGAGCTTTCGATTACGGTCTTTTGCGTCTCGCTGCGGTTATTGGTTCGGAATATAACGAGGGGGCAGAATCCCCCCCCCCCCCGCGTGTTCGACCGAATACCCCAGCGGGGCACGGGTTAATTTGTTTTTAAAATCAAAAAATGTGTCAAATTTTGGGCGAATTTAGGCGGTTTGGGGCATGTCAGCTTCCCCCCGGTTGGGGCATGTCAGCTTCCTCCCCCCCCCCCCCCCCTGCTGGATATGCCAGTGACCATAAACTAAGACAAACTACTTGCAAATCCCGTGAGCGCTCAACATTTTCAACGGAAGTTTTATACGTTGCTATTTTCTGAAGTTGTCTTCCCAAACTTACGACGGATCGTTCGCGGTAAAGCGCTTCCACAATCACCATAGTCTACACATTAGTGACTGTGAATTACCTCGAATTTATGTGTTGCCAATGTAATATGTCACAAACGTGAGCAATCGGGACAACATAAAATGTTGAGGGCCAGACGTTCCGCGTTGCCTCTTATTGATTGTGTTGCTGCTGGGACCTTCAAGGTGCTATGTGCGTGCATCTAAAATGGTTAACCCACGCACAGACAGAGTCCGCACCAAGTTCGAACCGACGGGCGGGGGGGGGGGGTGGATACCCGCCCCTACAATATTTCAAGTCATGCAACGTATTGCGACAAACAGAAACAAGTTAGATAGCTCGAAACAAACAAGGTCTAATGAAAGTACTAAGTCATTATTTTAAGTCAGGTCATTTAGGTCATTGAGGTCACCAGAGGTCAACAAAGGTAAAATGTAGGCCAGTAACCCTATTTGTAACAGGCTCCTGGCTACCCCTATTTGTAACAGGGGGGGGGGGGCGGATTCCACCCCCCCCCCCCCCCGGAGATCTCGAGATCTACCCGTCCGATTTTCACAAATGAAACGGTGTTTGGTTCCCCTCAACACCATCTACATTTATAAATAATAAACAAATATAAATTTGGGATAGGGGGGCAACAGGGGGGCAAAAACTACAAATTTTAGTGGTATTTTTCATCCAACATAGCTTTCATGTTTATCGACCGATTTTAACACAACTAATAGGAATCGATAGAGATTGAATTGGAAATTGATATATGACGGTGACGTTTGAAAATTCAAAAATCATAGGCGTGTGCAGGTCACTCAATATGGGGATGAAGTAAATGCGTAATAAAACCATTTTTTGATGTTTGTTTTTTTGATAAATGAAATGGTATGTGATTGAGACATTAGAAAAACAGTTATAAATCATATTTTTTGCCATAGGCGGTACCAGGTTAGTGAAAAAGGGGGGTCAAATTGGGAAATATATTAACCGCAGACAAGTTGCTACCCAGCACTATAAATATGTTACTGATCATAGATAGTTCCTTTTTGCATGTTGTACTTCATCATAGGCGTATTCAGGATCCAAACTAGGGCGGCGTAAGACTTTTTGATAAGTATATTATCTGCTATTATGATACTAACTAGTCAAGAGTGACTATTTCACTTACAACTTCAATTAACATTGCTCACCCCCCTTTTTACCCTACCTGGACTCGCCTATTATCTTATAATCGTTCGTAGAGTAGCCTGTGGTGCGTGTTTCATCCGAAAACTGCAGTATGTTATGTCATTGTACGCCCATGCCTCTTAGTTTCCTTGCAATAATATGACCCCCTTTCTTCCATTTCTGAGCGCGCCTCTGCAAAAAATGACTTTATTCCATTTTCTGGTCTCATATGTGCATATATTATTATAAGCTAAACGTATATTGCGCCGTTATCGCTGGCATATCGTCATCACCATGCCAGTCACCCCCCTTTTCATGTTCCTGAACACGCCCCTGAAACTCTATATGTAATAGATTATGCAAATAATGGAAGCAGAAGCTATCTTTTACATCTTGATAGCTATAAATGCCCCTTACATTGCTCTATTGGCTTCCCGCCAAGCATTGAATACTTCCTGGACCCCCCCCCCCCCTTTTCAAGTCCCTGAAACCGCCTCTGCCATGCAATTTTGTATGATATTTCAATAACATCATCTAATTTGCACTTGTTTCAATCACGGTAAGCCGATGTAACTCCTTCATACTTGATGCAGTTAGGAAGAAACCGTGAAGATCGCATTTCCGTATTTTCGCCAAATGTCGCCTCCGAACCTAAACAAAACTGTGCCCTGGAACCGCCTCTGTTCAAGTTAAGAACTCAAAATTTTTACTCCAAATGCGGAGTTCAATTCTATGAAAAGTCCCAAAAATTTCATGGGCCTGCTCCCAGCCGTTCTGGAGATATCTGCGAAAAACATGAGGGGGGGGGGCGGAATCCGCCCCCCCCCCCCCCCCCCCCTGTTACAAATAGGGTTAATGGGTGTCCTTACCAAAACCCGTCTATATCTCGAGAACAAAAAGAGGTAGCGACGCACGAGAAGAAGAAGAAAAACGTCCGAAAGATCACTGGCGAATCTAGGGGGGGGGGGGCATCAGGAGAAAATGCCCCCCCCCCCTCCGGAGGAATCTGGGAGGGGGGCATTCAATACAAATATGCCCCCCCCCGCGCGTTCCCAATTTATCGTAAAATCGCCTTTGCAGCAGTCAAAATCCAACTATCCACAGTAAAAAACCGGAAAATTTCGCGCCGCTTCGCGGCATGACACAACTTTCGCAATTGCGTATAAAAATTTGGAAAATGGGCAAATGAATTCCATTAGGTAAGTGTCTGGCAGAGGCTCCCCTTGGCGATAATTGCTGGCACTGGCGGATCCAGGGGGCCATCAGGGACAAATGCCCCCCTCCCCTCCATAGGAATCTGAGAGGGGCATTCAATACAAGTATGCCCCCCCCCCCGCGCATTCCCTGCACTGAACATGAAAAACAATGATCTTATGAGAAAACTTCATGAAAACGGAAGTATTTTCCTCTCGAGTGATTGAATTTGAAGTGTGTATGTCTCTCTTTCTTTCAATGATAGACAAAACAGCGCACCTGATGCAATTCAAGCAGCCCCGGTGACACTTAACCTGCACCCCGCTGGTGGGGGGGGGAGGGGGGCAGAATCGCCCCTCCCGGACTTTCTCAATAACTTGAAAACTATGAATAGATATCAACGTCAAACTTTCAGTACCTTATGCTGCATCAATTGTAGAATTGATGCAGCATAAGGTACTGAAAGTACCTTCTCACCCAAATTCCAATTAAATTGATGTAGTATTGTGGGAAATAATGACGTTTTAATGACATGTCATGCCATGTTTGGCGGAAAAATATAAATGTTTGAACAATCGTAGAAAATAGAGTTTTGAAGCAAATTGCAAATAAAAACGTCAAAACAAAAAATAAATGACATTCTCTTCCAAATGGCCATCTCGAATATTCGAAATTGTGTGTTTTTAACCCTCCAAAATAGGAAAAACTGTTTTTTTTCTGAGAAAAACAAAACAAAATAAATTTTTGTGAATTTGAAAAGTGAATTTCTTAGCTCGAATACCAAAATAAGGCGGCCGGCCCAAATCCGCGGGGGAAAAAATGGGGTACCTTTTTGCCACAAAAAGATGACCCCCCACGGAGAGAGGCTGGATCCGCCAGTACGAAAGACCATTTAATTTGTTGTCACTCAGGCTTCATCAGATTTGATTTTCGGTCAATAGCTTGCTCAGGGAAGGCCATCGAACGTGAAACATTCTCAAAATCGCGGAATTTTTTAGGGAATAACTTTTGGGATACGCATGATGAAGTGATACTTGCAGTTTTCATCATTGTGTTTCTCAGTCGAGACGCATCGAATGGTATTTCGGATGATCATGACCTAGTTAGGTCATATTCGAAAATTGACCTGTCCTGTGCTCAAGTCAAGGTCAGATCAAGTTCAAATTTTACATCAATCTACGTGTCTCGACGAGCGAAACACAATGTTGATAACTCCATTACTCTACCTTCATTTGGCAAAGAGTTATGGAATACAAAAAAAACGTAACCTTTTGGGTCACCTGAGTTGACCTCGTAGAGGTCACATAACAAAAATGTGACTTGGATCTTTGCATTTTGCACAAGAATAGTATAGGTACCTGGTGAAAACTGATAAAATTTAAGCGTTTTCTGTATATTTCTACGTGTTTTCATTTTCTCCATTTACTTATAATGGAAGTTTACCAGATCGAATTGACCTTAGGTCACCGATATTATAAATTCGAGATATACGAATTGTAGGTACTTATGGGCTATGGCCTAAATTAATCCTGTGAGTTTCAAACCGCTCGGTCGATCACTTTGGCACGACCACAAACTTTAAAAAAAACTTGCTAGGAGGTGGGATCACTTAACGTGACTTGTTGACCTGACCTGAGATGACTCGAAATAAGAATGGCACACAATTTGGGTGATTGTTCCCCAAAGAGTTACGCCAAGTTTGGCGGCGCTGCGTGTCGACGTTTTCCAATATTTACGAAAACCTCAGGGGACGGATATCCGCCCCCAAGTCGGTGCGCGTGTTAATACTTCACATCATGGTGCCAACAGGGATCAGTTGCCGCATTTTTTGGGGGATCAGACTAAGAACTTATCAGTCAATCTACGCATAGGTTCTGTTCGACATGGGCCTGTCCGACGTTTTTTGTTGCGACTATTTAGGTGCCCGGCAAAATATACTGGCCCAAATCCGAGGATATACCATTTCGCGCTTTTTTTGGGGGTGGGTGGTTTTAATCGAGGGGCCTCGGGATGCTGTGCCCCCCCCCCCCCCCTTGACGAAGGTCTGTCTGCGCCCCTGGATCTGACCTTAGGTCACCGATATTAGAAATCCAAGATAAACGAATTGTAGGTACTTATGGCCTAATTAAGTCCCGTGAGTTTGAAACCGCTCGGTCAATCACTGTGGCTTTGGAACGACTTTTAAAACTTGCATGGAGGTGGGGTCACTTAACTTTCAAAACTTGCTTGGAGGTGGGACCACTTAACATGATCTGTTGACCTGACCTGAGATGACTTGAGATACAAAATTACACAAAATGTGGATAATTGATGCCCAAAGAGCTATGCTAAGTTTAGTGGCGCTACACACCGCCGTTTTCCCAATATTTACGAAAACCTCAGGTGGGCGGATATCCACACCCCACATCGGTGCGCATGTTAATAATTCACATGGTGCCAAAGGGAGTCAGTTGCCGCAAATTATTTTGTATCAGACTACGTACTTATCAGTCAATCTACGCATGGGGTCTGTTCAACATGGGTCTGTCCGCAGTTTTTTTCTCTCTCGATAATTTAGGACCCCTGCAAAATATAGAGGCTTAAATCCGAGGAGATACCATTTCGCGTTTTTTTTTTGGGGGAGCTTTGGCCGAGGAAGCCCTCTGGGGATGCCGTGCCCCCTCCCCCCCCCCCCTTGCCGAAGGTCTGGCTGCGCCCCTGATTGTTCAAAATGGTGTAGATGGAGCTGTGACTGGTATGCATGTCTTGATTACCGCTATACTTTCTAAACATACCTAGCTCTGCCTGTTCATCATATTGCAAAACGCTAACATAATGGCTTACCCATTTCCCTGCCCTCAGCCATGATACAAACGATCCCGCAGCTCTCATCTGGCCACTGTCTCGCTCCATCAATATTAATTACAGGGTGCCAGAACACATCATGAGCTGTCTCTGCCCGTGCGATGATCAGCAGGCGCTCTCCGGCCCGCTCTGCCCGGGACCTGCGGCCGCGTCGGGCGCAGCTGGCGTCCACAGGGCAGCCGGGGATGCTGCATCGGCTCGCAGGGCCCCTAAATAACCGGCGCTGCAGTGCGGCACGCTGTCGACAGCGGACTGATCTGCCGGCCAGCAATAAACAGAGGGCGGCGCCGAGTGGCACTTGACGGGCCTGGACCGGGTCAGAGCGGATTCCCGGCAGGCGGTCCACAGACAACCACAGACAACCAACGCGCACCTGAGCAGTGAGTGGAGCTGCTGCCGAGTGATGGGCAGTGGTGGACAGTGAGCAGTGAGTGGAGCTGCTGCCGAGTGGTGGGCAGTTAACCCGCCATTGACTGGGGGGTTAATGCCCCCCCTGATGAATTTTCGCAATAGCTGGAAAGCTAATAACGCTATCAACGTGAAACTTTGGGTACCTTCTTATGAATCATTTTTACATGTTGTATGCAAAAATAAGGAAATTTCGTCTATTTTTTTTGTATCGAGTTATTATAGCGAATTTAGTGACGTCACTACACACGAGTTTTACACCAAAATCAGCTAAACTTTGCCAAGCGGTAGAAATGCAATATTTGAAGCAAAATGCAATCGAAAAACGCCAAAAAGATATCAAATTGCAACGACTAAAAGCAGGCTATCTCGGATTTTTAAAGTTTTTAGTTTTTGAACCCCCAAAACTAAATAAACGTGTTTTTTGGGGGAAAATAATCACAAAATCAAACTTTTCTTAAGTATGAAAAAACCGGAAGATATGTCAGAGAACCATAGGCAAACCATAGGCAAATACCATACAAAATTTCAAACTGATATCTCCATTTTGACTGACTTATGACATCTAAAGAATGGGCAACTTATGACGTCATATTTTGAAATTGAGTTTTTTCTTTCTTTTACTGACTAGATACAGACAAATAAATGCTACCACTGTATTTCTGAGACAAAACTTGTCTAGTAACATGCCTTTTTTGTTTAGATTTAACAATTTAAAATGTTGATCTTCGGTGACCTGAACTTGGCCTGAAATTGACATTTACTTCACGTAAATGAAGTCAGGTGGTAAAATGACTATCACTATCGAATTATACGTGGAAAATAACTCATAAAACATGTGTTGCATAACTTTCGTAGATATTTTGAGCATAGTGACCTTTTGTGACCTGACCTTGACCTTGACCAACAATCTCACTTTAGCTCATGCGGGATATGTATCATACCTTTTGCAGCACTTTGAGTGCAACTGGTCGCAATCTAAGGCTTTGGATGGAAAGTATGGCCCCTAAACTCAAAGACGCCGATTTTGACGTTTGACCTGACCGTGACCTGACATCTGACCTCACTTTGACATGTTTTAGCATGCTTTAGATTTGTCTCATTGAGAGATTTCGATTGCCGCCTTGCGCGTCTCGCTACGATTATTGGTTTGGAAGATAACCAAGGGGGCGTTTAACGCCCCCCCCCCTCCCCCCAGTAATTGGCGTTCTGCTGAGACCCCAGTCAATGCCGGGTTAAAGGCTCGTGCCTTCCGCTGGATGATGGAGCACTGACTCCAGATAACCGTCCCCGGTAAGGACCGAGACACCGTGATCAAAGCTATGTGTCGTCATTGAGGTGTTGGTCATTGATCTGTTAGCTATGTGTTGGTCATTGAGGTATACAAAATGGTATGCACAACCCGGCCTTGGTACAACCCATATACGTCAGATCTCATCGGACTGATCCAAATATCCAATGACGCGGGGGCGTGACGTCACGCCCATGTCCGACTACCGGTTTTCAGCCTCACCCCAAATCGCTCATCAAACTTTCATATCATTGTCAAATAGCAAAGACCAATGGCAAACTCGATGAGTAAGGTGAGACAAGTGTATTTACGAAGTAAGAACGATGGTGGCATTTGAGAAACTGTTGATGAATAGTTAACGTGATCCACGGGTTGCACGCCAAGGAGTTTGACGCATGTTCAACATTAGCTATTTCGTGTTGAATTCCTGTTAATGCATGCCATGTTAGTAATGGAGTTAGGTGCGAGCTGCCAAGGACAGTGATGTGTTTGAATGCAGATGATGATGATGTGAATGTTTGTGATCGCGAAAAAGAAGCTAAAAATGACTTTAAAATACACCATCGTTGGGAGCACATGTGAAAAAGAAAAGCTTATTCAAACAGTTGTATGATTTACGACTCGTTTTAGGTAGTAGGTACACATGGACTGTTGATACATAACTTCAGCTGTTGTTCTGCAAAGCAATGTTCCGCAGTGCACTCACGCCTGGCGGGTTAGTCTACCTTCAAGGCACTTCAAGCAGCTCTTGTCATCATAGGCGGCGGAACGGGGGGAGGCACCGGGGCAGCGGTGCCTCCCCCGGTGCCTCCCCCTTGAATTTGCACCGAGGCACACATAGTAAAGTTCCCCCTTAAATTTGGTATGGCTAAGATAATTATGACGGTATTGAAGTAAAACTTACAGTACTTTATGCTACATCAATTTTACGTCTTCTAAAAAATCCAATGAAAGTGCTGTGGGAGATAATGACGATTTAATGACGTCATATCATGCAATTTTTTGGTGGAAAAACGATACATGTTTGAAAAACCGTAGAAAATCGAGGTTTGATGAGAATTGCAAATACAAAAGTCAGAAGAAAATTAATTACATTTTCGTTCAAATGTCTATCTCGGATTTGTGAAATTTTGGTTTTTGACCCAAAACAAAATCAAAAAAACTTTTTTCGGGAACATTTCCACAAAATCAAAATATCGAAGATATTAAAAACAAATGGAATATACATTACAGAAACAAATATGGAAGATATCCAAACTAAATTTCAAAGCAATGTCAATATTTTTGACTGACGTATCCCGCGCCGTGCCGGGGGGGGGGGGGGGTAGACCCCCCCTTAAGATTTCTCAAGGATAGCGGAAAACGGCAGCGCTGCGCGCCACCGTTTTTTGCACATTGTTGGGGCATCAATCACCCACATTGTGTGAAATTATTGACCGCGAGTCATCTCAGGTCAGGTCACTAGGCCAGGTCACGTGATCCCAACTCCAAAACAAATTGCAGTCGTACCACAGCTACAGTTTTTTTACTGTTCAGTTTCAAACTTACATAATAGCATAAGGGTATCAAATGTATAGGTACCTGCAATTCGTTTATCTCGGACTTTTTTATATCGGTGACCTAAGGTCGGGTCAATTTCGTGACCTCCCCATTATAAGTCAATGGGAAAATATTAAAATGCTTCTTATTCCGAGGATATGCACAGTGGCGGATCCAGGGGGGAAGGTCACGGGGTCGTGACCCCCCCCGCCTTGGGCCGTGAAGGGGTACCATTGCACCGGGGTACCAGGGGCACTACCGCGCCGGGACACCGGGGCACCACCAAAAATAAAGCAAAAATGTCACACCAAAATTCCCCCCCCCCAAAAAAAATAGCAAAAAAATCGACCCGCTACGCGACGCAAATCATTCAGTGTTCTTTTCCCTGTGCAAAAGGGTCTAATATAGACTGTACTTACTGGCGGCCGTAGGGGGAGGACATGGGGCCCATGGCCCCACCTTTGGCCTTAACTGGGGGGGGGGGGGCAACATGTCTTTTGACCCCACCTTTTGCTCCATACATATTTCCTCGTTTTGACTCTGCATTCTGGTTCCAATAGCAAAAATGAGTTCTCCAGCCCGCTCAAAACCTTTAATTTTGGCGCCGCTTCGCGGCGCAATAATAGTTGTATGAGTATCCATTTTTCGTAAATACCATTGGTAGTTAGGTTTAAGTGCAGCCTTTGTGACAAATTTTCTTCAAGGCTTCGCAAAACACTTCGCAAAATCCTACCTATTTTTTTAGTTCCAGAACATTTTTGAAGTCCGCACGAGACACAAAGCAATACGATACACTGCTATCGCATGCATAAGATGTACTGCTCGTAAAAACGGCTACCACCTTCATGAGATGTGCTATTCTACCTCTTGGTCACGAACCTCGACTACCCTCTTGGTCAGTTCTTCATCCGCAGTCTGTGGCCGCCCTTGACTGTACAAATTATATATTTTAGCACCACTCACGGCACTTTAAATGATAGAAAGGGTACGACTGGTATTGCAAATACCTATAGCCAACGTTTTGTCAATAAAAAAAAATGCTGAAACAGGGGCACCCTCAAAATAGATTTGACCAAATCCGTTGAGTTTTCAGATTTGGGTATAGGTAGGGGCACCACTGCTATTGATGACCCTCTTCGATATTTTCTGGATCCGCCCCTGGATATGCATGGCATTAGTCCAATTTCGTCTGGATTATGTTATCATAGGCCATTATTGATGACCCAGGTACAATTTTTGTTCAGTAACCCCTACAGGGTCAGCTGAGGTCATCCGAGGCCACCAACACTTTATGTCAATAAATATCGACCAAATGCAGATAGAGAAGTGAAACCGGCACCAATGTGTTTGTCTCGTCGAGACACATCTCTCAATATGCAACATGACCAACTTGGGTCACTGCTTGACCTTGACTTCAGGTCAAATTTATCGGTTGACCTAATCTGGTCAACATGAATATTATTCGAAATACTTTGACGAGACAAACACGACGGCGTCACCATTATTGCTTTATCTTTATTCGGTAAAAAGTTATTTGCGAAAAACAGGTGTGCCAAAAATAGCATTTTTGACTTTTGATGACCTCTGGAGCCTAAACTATTGAGCTAAGCTAAAATTTGAGGACACTTAGGCGATTGCATTTTTCAGAAGCTTTCTATTTTTTTCTCCCATTTGTTTCTAGCTAGCGAAGTTCCCGAGATATTTTGGGGTTTCTGGAGCAAAGTCCTAAAACTGGGAAATCTGACCTTTGATGACCTCTGGTGACCTCAATATTGACCTGAGTCAAAAAATGAATGGAATAGTTTCAAAATGATTTTTGAAGAGCTTTCGACCGTTTTTCCTCTCGGTTTTTGTCTACGTCCCATAGGAGCCGAGTTGAAGGGGGAGCGTCGAAACGCCCCCCTCCCCCTTCCTTCCCCTTCCCCCACCCCCACCCACGGTACGGCGAAGGTGGTGCCGAGCACCGACACGGCGGGGGTGATGGCTCCTTAAGTATAAGCAACTCATGACGTCATTTTTTATTTGCGTTTTTGTTGGCTTTTAGCGACAAGATACATACAAATAAATGCCACCGTTGTATTTCTGAGACACAACTGGTCTAGAAACATGCCATTTTATTTAGATTAATCCATTTCAAATTGTGATCTTATGTGGCCTGACCTTGACCTTATATGAGGTTAGGTTGTGAAAATGGCTGCTACTATAAAATTATACGTATAAAACAACTCATAAAACATACGTTGCATGACTTTCGTATATATTTTGCACATAGTGACAGTTGTCTGTTTGTGACCCTGACTTGACCTGTGCTTACAATTTCATTTTTATTCTTATGTGGGAGATGCATTATACTTTTGAGAGCACTTTGTACATACGTCATATTTCGTTGGTTTTATAGATATATAAGCGCATATAGCCGCGACCAAGGACCTATCCAAGGGGGGGGGGCATGCCCACGCCCCCTGAGCAAACGCCAATTTACATTAGATAAAATACGATGGTGGTGACGACGCAACTCCAATTTGGACTGAGGAGTGAAATTGAAGTGCCCACCCCCCTGCCCAGAACAGTTCCCCGCCACTGCTTGTCATGCGGTACAGTCTACATGCCAGGTGGTCTACAGATCGTCATTTTGTGGTGGAAACCGTACCGATCAACGCCTATATTCCACTCGAGAAGAGCGGCCGACCGATTCAGGAAATGACGAACACAGCGAGCGGGGCACGGTCTACGGAGTATTGTGATCAGCTGCCTCTGAAGGACCGAGGCAGAGCTCGTGTGGGCGATACGGGACAGAGGCAAAGTTAATTTTCTGGCAATCTAGCTGTCATTGCCGCTCAAGGGTATTATAAATTTCATAGCTATGCTAAAATAAAAATTTCCGACATAACGATAAGGCTGATAAGAAATAACTGATAAATAACTGATAATAAAACAAAGCAAAACGAAAGAAAGACGTTATATGTAATTGTATATACCAATCCTTGTGTTACGAAGTATCAAATATTCTCAGACCGCCAAATGGAAAACCCAACGGCAATATCCATCTCAAAATGATGTTTTTCAGAGGAGCACACACGTTCGGTTACAGATGAGGACAAAGTAGGAGCGATATTCATCCACTCCAATTGATAAGATCACTCGTTCGAGTCCTCTATATGTTAGGCATCCATGTCACTGAGTAGTCTAGAAAAGCTTGTAAGACTCAAATTAAATATCATAAAGAACAACGCAATAACGCTATCAAGCCCATGGATAGGGGAGACCGGGGTCACTTGGCCGCTGGGGCGACTTGGCCGCCCACATGTTTACGCTCTCTGGCAACCCTGAAGGAATGCATTTGAACCGTTCACCATCTCTCGGCGTTTGAAATAACCGGAGCAAAATCAACAACATGCCTGCTCCTATAGTTTTCTTCAAAACTGATGGAACGAGAATTTTCACCCAAAAACGTAACTTTTTCTTTCGTACGAAACTTTGTATGGTGTCTAGTGTTTGGGTCACATAAAAAGTCTGACAATACGGTGCGATGTACTAGCAATTCAAGCAACTGTGTGACCGATTTGCTAGTTTTAGCTATAACTTTGGCGAGTGTGCAGGCTGTTTTGATTCCAAAACCGTTTTGGGGCGACTTGGCCGGTGCGCTCGGGGTGAATTGGCCAGGCGGCCAAGTCTTGGTTTTGTAAAAATGATTATACTAATCGCACTTACTCTGTGCGCAGGTCTCTCATGCGCACATACGTCAAGCGCAAGTACGTCACATACGTCAAGCGTCGAGCGCAACGATGTATGTGTTTGGCTACTGGATAGAGAGGGCTTAATGCTATGTTTGCTTTTTTAATTATGTTATTCACATGTTTGTGGAATCTCAGGTCTTTTGAGAATGGTGGTGTTGTGCCTAGGCGTGTATGTGCTTCCCTAGGTGCTGTCCTGTGCTTCAGTGTCCAGGGAAATTATTTTTTTTCCAGAGAAACTGTGTCGTACTGGTGATGACTGATGTGTGATGTGCTTTGTGACTGAATGTCTGTTGAATTGTTTTGGAAGTGTTGAATTGAATTGCCCATTGTCTTGCGTATTCGTCAATGGCGTCAAGGTCGCGTTGAAGAGACTGTTGTACGGTGTCAATGTCTTCAGTCGTATGAGAGGCATACAGTAAGTATCGTCTGCGTAGAAAATAATTTCGTTAGTGACTTTTTCGGCGAGTCCGTCTAGGTACATAAGCGCAAGGAGAGGTCCCAGAACTGAGCCCTGGGGGCATCCAGCGTTGATAGTTTGTGTCGAGGAAAGGGCGTCTCCCACCCTGACCCGTTGTGTTGTTCTGTCTGTCAGATATGATTTAAGCCATAGGAGCAGCGGGCCAGAAATAAGAAAGTCGTTTTTGCATTTGTAAAGAAGTCCGTCATGCCAAATGTTATCAAAATATTTTGCAATGTCAAGAAAGATTGCTGTCATGTCACGTCCTTCGTCTAGTTGTTTATAAAGTGTGTGAGTCATATAGACCAGTTGAAGCTGAGTGCTGTGTCCCGACCTGTACCCGATTTGTCTGTCTGTTAACCCGCGCGGCGCTGGGGTCTCCAGCCGAACTCGCGGCGCTGGGGGGTAAATTTTACCCCCCCCCCCCTCGTATCTTCCGAACCAATAACCGCAGCGAGACGCGCAATGCGGCGATCGCAAGCTCTCAACGAGAAGAATCGAATGCATACTCGAAATTCTTAAAATAAGGTCACATGTCAGGTCACGGTCAGGTCAAATGTAAAATGTAAGTATTTGAGTTTTTGGGCTATACTTTCCATCCAAAGCCTTATATTGCAACTATTATCTCATTAAGTGCTCCAGAGTGTATAATGCATTTCCCGCATAAGTAAAAGTGAAATTTTAAGCAAAGGTCAAGGTCAATGTCAGGTCACACAAGGTCACAGGTCTACGAAAGCCATGCGACACATGTTGTATGGGTTATTTTACACGTATAATTCGATAGAAGCAGCCATTTTCACAGCCTGACACCATATAATCGTCCTCAGGTCAAGGTCAGGTCACAATAAGGTCAAAATTTGAAATTGATTAATCTAAATAAACATTGCATGTTTCTAGACTAGTTTTGTCTTAGAAATACAGTGGTGGCATTTATTTGTCTGTATCTGGTCAGTAAAAGCCAAAAAACGCAATTTAAAAAAATAACGTCATGAGTTACTTGTTCTTAGAGAGCCATAAGTCAGTCAAAAATAAAGAAATTGCTTTGAAATTTGGTTTGAACATCGTTCATACTCGGTTCTCTAATATGTCTTCCGTTTTTTTGAAAATCTTCAAACAAAAAACTTTTGTGGAAATTCTTCCCCAAAAACAGTTTTTTGCATTTTTGGGGGTCAAAACCCCAACATTTTGACAATCTGAGATAGCCATGTCAAAGACAATGTTATTTTCCTTCTTTTGGCGCCTTTTATTTGCAATTTGCAGTAACACGCTATTTTCTACGATTTTTCAAACATTTAACGTTTTTTCACCAAAAATGACATGGCATGACGTCACTAAAACGTCATTATCTGCCAAAAAATTTCACGAATTAAAAAAAAGAAGGCAGAACACGTAGAATTGATGCACCATAAGCTACCGTAAGTTTCACTTTGATATCTGTCATAGTTGTCAAGTTATGGAGAAAATCTGGGAGGGGGTAAAATTTCACCCCCAGCGCCGCGCGGGTTAAGAGATGGTTGTTAGAAGGGTGGGAGTATATAGAGGAAAACACGAGTTTTTCTAGAAGTTTTGATAGACAGGACAAAAGACTGATAGGGCGATATTGGCGAAAGTCTGATGGTGATCCTGAGTTTTTGAAGATAGGTGCAACGGTCGCTTCTTTCCAGCTGTTGGGGAAAATGCCTAATTCGAGATATTTATTAAATAGTGTCGTGAGTGGTTCGTATATCAGCAGCGCTGTTAATTTAGCAATTTGGTGGAAATTTGATCGGAGCCGGTTGATTTGTGTATGTTAAGTGAATTTAATGCTTTTAGTACTTGTTCTTGTGAAACATTAAGTTGTTGCAGTGTCGGAATGGTTCTGTCATTTGCAGGATCGTCCGGTAATTCTAGTGAGTCTGTGTCGAGATTGGTTTGACAAGTAAAGTGTTCGTTAAAGATGCTGGCTTTGTCCGTCTCGTCTGTAACTAAGTCACCGTTTGTAGTTTCTAGTGTTGGTATGTCTCGGTGATGTTTACGTCCGATCAGTGATTTCAGTGTTTGGTGATACTTGCATGGGTCATGTTAATGTTCGACGAGTGTTCTGGCTGTTGTCTGTATGTGGTTGTTTCGGAGTCGTTTGTTGAGTGCTGTCACAAAGTTGCGCTGTCGTTTCCATCTGTCCCATTGCGTTATGTCCGTTGCGTCCGAACCTTGTTGTTTGTCGTCCCTTGTTTGCTGTCTTTGCTGCGCTTGTCTAAACAGTCTGTCTCGTTTGCGTATGTTCCGTCTTATTTCACTTGTCATCCAGGGTTTGTCGTGTTTCCGTATGCGTATTGCCTTTTTTGGAATGGTGTCAGTCGCTGCTTCTAAAAGGACTGATGTGAACCGCTCAGTTGCCGTGTGTATGTCACCATCAAGGACTTGGTCCCAGTCAACGTGTAGAAGTGTCTGGGTCAGTTTATCAGTGTCGAGTCTTTGGTAGTCCCAAACGTTTTTAGTCTGCGTGTTACTGTTAGTGCTAGTTGTATCTATGTTGAGTGTTATAGCGACTGGGGTGTGATCAATGTTGGAGAAAGGTGGTATGAGCCCTGAGGTTGTAACTATCGGCTTGTTGTTAGTTATGATCAAGTCTCGCAAGTTTGCAGTGTCGTCTGTGGTCCTGGTCGGAGTGTTTATGATTTGAAATAGGTCCAAGGTGTCCAGTGCGTCCTTTAAATTTAGGTGTAATGACGTCATGGTGCTTCGCACGTAAATATGTCGGTCGAGGAAAATGTTGCCAGTGTTAAAGTCGCCGAGAATGATGACAGCAGTCGGTGATAAAGTCTGCGCCCGCGTCACGCTATCGTTCAGTTTGTCAATGAAATCGTCGTGTTTGTCTGCTGTCAAGTTTGGTGGAATGTACAGTGTACACAGTGCACGTGATAATAGTGTCGTTCTTTATCTTTGTCTTTGTCCATATCCATTCTACCCCGTCTGTCTCTAACGTTGTAAGTCTGCATGTTGGTAAGCTTGAGCGTGTGTACGTCGCAACCCCTCCACCGTGTCTGGTCCTGTGTCTCGTGAATGGTGCGTGGAAGTTAGTCAGTTGGTAAAGACTCGGGTGAATGTTATCGTCTAGTTTTTCTCGGATACGGCCAGTATGTCTATGTTGTTGTCGTCTACAAAGTGGTCCAATTCGTCCAGTCGTCCCTCAGCGGTGATGCTATTGATGTTAACGTGACATATTTTGAGTTTTGTGTTCGGTCGGTTTTGTGTTTGGTGGTCCAGGATTTATTGGTCAAACGCGGCAATCGCCCCGCGTACACACGTGACCAACTGCTGGCTGCGGTGGAGCGGGTGTGGAATAGCGCCTTCCTGAAAATCGTGTCTGCCGAGACCGGCATCCCCGTCCGGTCTATTCGGAGACAGAAGAACAACGGCACCGTCTCAGGCAGCCGCGCTGCAAGACGGTGTTCACAAAATGCTCTCCTGCGGGGGCGACTATACAGTATACACTGGTCTGCTCACATTCTTCGTCGCTGAAGCTGACTTGCCCGCAGTGGGGATTACCTACTCCATCCCAGCCCCCGGCCAAGTGACCCCCCCCCCCCCCCCCGGCCAAGTCGCCCCGGCCCCGGGGTGACTTGGTCGGTTGAGTGACCGGTACAAATGTGTAAATGCTACTAAAACGAACTGTACAATCGTTGTATGCTTAATATACCGGAATAACAAACAAATTTGACACCTATTAACATTGTGTAAGTGAGCAAATGTGACCCTGATTTTAAAATATATTGTTTAGAAAAAAAGCGGCCAAGTGACCCCGGTCTCCCCTAAACCGGCAGGCCGCTTATTGATCGCTGCCAGTCGGAAGCAGAAATGATAACTTTGTTTGGAAAGAAAGCAGCCGGTCATTCTGACATTGATCGATGGTATGTGATAACAGAGGGAGCGAAATTCGCCGAGACAAGCCTTTGAACTAGAATTGGAGTCTCGTATGTTTCTCTTAGAATACAATCTTTGTGGACGTCTTCGAACAGGGGCGAGGGAACTATTTTCAAGTGGGGGGGGGCGCTCTTTTTTGGCAGATCTGAGGTAAAAATGATAGCTAAAAGGAGCGATACATTGTAGTCACCCGTATATATTGAAGCTAATTGGTTTGCCCTATTAAAAAGGTAGCTCATTTTGCCAAAAATATCACGAGAAAATAACTGGTGAACATCATGCAGACAGTGCGTATCGGCATTTGAGTTTTTAAAAAAACGCACGGAACTGGAGCACAAGCTGGGTCTGAATTCAGAGCCAGACTGGTTATTGATTTACCCTTTTTGGAAGGATTCAATCACGATTCATTTTGAAATATGAATAATTCAGTCACCGTTTGATTCATGGATAACCATTTTGAGAAATGATTCTTTCCGATTCAAAGAATCAATAAAAAAAAAATCAAATCACGTTTGACTCACCATTGAAATAGCATTGCACAGTCGTTTTGATTCAATCAGCCTTGATTCTATGTGGGTTTTGATTCAATCATGATTCATGAATAAAAAAATCCAGTGGTGAATCGATTCTTCTTTGATTCAAGGGATTTTGATTGAAGGATTACAATCGATTCAATCAGAGTCGAATCAATAACCAGTCTGCTCAGAGCCAGAGTGCCGAACTTCCGAGTATTAGTATACCGTCGGGGTCTTGTATGCTTAGCATTGGTTATTTACCAATCGTGTGCGAAGCACCCGTGGGATTTGCTGTCAACTTATATTAATTTAAATTTGACCTTGCCTACATGGCCCGGCCGGGCCGTACTATTCAGAAGCTTATAACTTTGGCACCCTCACCCAATTGCAGTCGGGTCTCTGCCATTCGATAGCCCCATTAAATGTATTTATCTTATTTATTCATGCATATCACCAACGGGCTGAGACACCCACTGACAGGTGAAGTTGTCAGGTAAAATTAAATATTTTATGTTTGGTATGTTACCTTCTGACATGGGTGGTAGCGTGACCAGGGGGCGTAGCCAAGGGGCCCTTCACCAACCTTCTCGGTTTGCGAACGGCCCGAGGGTCCCTCAGACCTTGCAAGGGCCCTCTCAGACCAACCGAGAGCTTTATCAGACCAGACTAGGTCAGTCTCAGGCCTGGGAAGGCCCTTTCAGACTGTCTGTGCCCTCCCAATACTGGAAAGGGCCCTCTCAAACCGATATAGGGCCCTCAGAGGCCTATTAGAGACCCCTCAGACCGGCTTAGGGTCCTCTGAGGCTTGGTAAGGGCCCTCTCAAACCAGCGAAGAGCCCTTTTAACCCGCGCGGCGCTGGGGTCCCCAGCCGATTGCGCGGCGCTGGGGGGTAAATTTTACTCCCCCCGTATCTTCCGAACCAATAACTGCAGCGAGACGCGCAAGGCGGCGATCGAAAGCTCTCAGTGAGAAGAATCTAACGCATACCCGAAATTCTTAAAATAAGGTCACATGTCAGGTCAGGTCAGGTCAAATGTAAAAATTGAGCTATTTGGGTTTTTGGGTCATACTTTCCATCCAAAGCCTTAGATTGCGACCATTATCTCACAAAGTGCTATCCCAAACTCCCAAATATTGTCACCAATTTCAATCAAATTTTGAAAGAAGACGTATAATTGAGCAGCATAAGGTATCGAAAGTTTCACTTCGATATCTGTCATAGTTTTCAAGTTATGGAGAAAAACCAGCAGGGGGTAAAATGTACCCCCCCCCCCCCCCCCCCCCAAGCGCCGTGCGGGTTAAGGCTAGGAAGGGCCAACTCAGACCGACGTATGGCCGCTTTAAGCTCAGAAAGGGGCCTTTCAGACCTAGAAATTACCTTTTTAACCGGCATAGGCCACCCCCTAAGGTTTGGTATGGGCTCTATTAGCGGGCGTAGAGACCATAGGTCTTGCAAGAGCCTTCTCAAACCACCCTTGGGCCCTCTCAGGATTGGCAAGGGCTCTCTCGGACCCGCGTAAGGCCCCTAAGGCGTAGCAAGGATCATGTGAAGCAGGTTGCCCCTGCCTGTGGGCTGTGACCCTTTTAAGCCGGGCAAGGGCCTTCTCAGACCGGCGTTGGGCCCCTCCAAAGCTTGGCGAAGGCCCTCTTAATCAGGCGTAGGGACCTCTCAGACCTGGAAGGGGCCCTTCCAAACCACCCAGGACCCCTCAGGAGTGGTAAATGACCTCTCAGGCCGAGCAAGGGTCCACTCAGACCTGAAAAGGACCCTCTCAAACCGGCGTAGAACTCCCTCAAGCCCAGCCAGGGCCAACTCAGACCCTTTCAGACTTACGTAGAGCCCCTATGGCCTGGCAAGGGCCCTCTAAAGCGGGCGTATGGTCCTTTCAAGCCTGGTAAGCGCCCTCTCAGACCGATCCTAATGAACGACTGTCAGTAGTTTTGCACGTAACGAAAAGTAAGTCACTGTGCATATACGGATGAACGCAAGTGCGGACCATCATTGCATATATTAGACTTCGAGCTTATGCAAAAGCGCCCGTTCTCACATTTGAATCACCTCCGGAGTTGGGGTGGGGGGGGGGGGGGTGCAAAGCTGAAACACACTCCGATCACCGTCTTTATTACACAAAACACATGCAAATTTCCGTCGGCAATGCCGTTGATCTAATTCAGAATTAAAAGATCATGTAAAAAGTGGGCGGATTGCCGCCACCTAGCTCCAAAGTTGGGGGGGCGTCGCCCCTCCCCCCCCCCCCCCCCCCCGCCCCCCAGGTCCAAAGTTGCGGGGGTTGCCCCCACTGCCCCCACGGCTCCCACGCCCTTGTCTTCGAATGTAGAACTCTCCTCACGAATAGGATGGAAGTAATTCCAACCTACGACCTACTGATCTACCATGTGATAGTGCAAATAGTCTCCTAAAAAGCATTGGATACGACTCAAAATAATGCAATATAATTTAACAGGTCTATATAATTCCAATCCCAAACATTTGTATGTAGTATGACGATTTAATTTGGTAGTGTTTTCTATAAAAGATCTCCTCAGAACCGAGCTACGCCTGCTAGACGGACTGTCACCCCGGGGCCGCACTGCCCCCCTCCGGCAGAGCGGCCAGTCAGATCACCACACGACGAGCGCGGCAGATGAACGATCCACCGGCTATTACCTCCACTAACGTACATCGAACGCGGCCGGCCCGCCATCAGCGTCCGGCCACATCCCCCGTCTGGCGACCCTTGGCGACATTCGCTGCCTTATGAATACATTATTCATGCCGGTGATCTGCCTGGCGGGGTGCGTCCGCCCCCTCCGAGGCCAGTTGGCCGGAGAGAGCGATCAGCCGCGCGCGCGGAGCCGAGCCAACTCGACCAGCACAGCACAGCGGACAGCAGAGCGCGCATGAATATGAATGACCGTCGAGTGGCAGAGTGTTTGGGAAATGGGGCGGAAGCGTTGGGTAAATATAGCGGGTAATAAGACTGCGTTTGACACGCATGAACCTGCACCGTCAATCCCGCTGCGACTGACAGATACAAATAATAATATATAGATTCGGATTCCAGCTTTGATCTGACCACCAGCCAAATATTGTACAAATACTAAAGGTACATAATTGTGGAAATATTTGGAAGCAAATGTGTTATATTCTTAGCAATACCTTTGAACAAATAATGTAATATCAACAACAACAAAAACTAATTGCTATCGTATAAATCTCCAGAATCGGATGCGCCAAAAGAAAATAATATCCAGGATACCGAAGTCTGAGCAAGTGGTAATGACGATACACATCACGGTAAAAAATGATAGGTACGATATCTGTGTTAGAACGACAAACATGCTGCCAGTTATTATAAAACAAAACGATGTAGTGTAATAATATCCTCTATTTTTAGGATAACTTCGATAATAATTACAGGAACATCAACAGCAAATTTATTATAATAGGAACACCTGTCAAAAGTAGCTCCTTTGCTAAGTTCCATGCCCGAGCGATACTCTCGCTATATTTTCCTCACAGGAAAAACAACTGAAAGCATTTCCTCTTGCCATATTGTATGTTTGAAAATGGAACGCAACTTCCTTCCACTGGTCCCCAGAGCAGCCTTAAAGGGAAATAATTACTTTTTTCCACCAAAATGGAGTTAGCACTTGAAATCGCCAGACGAGACCAAAATATATTGTAAATTCATCACATTTTGCATGAGAACTTTCCTACCGAAAGATATTTCAAGTTAAAATAATATTGCAGCGTGGTCTGGGCGGGGGCGGCCAACTCCCACAAGGTGCGGGTCGATCGAGTGCAGAACAAGTTCCTCATTTGGCTGCTAGCTCACACTTCCTCCGGACAAACGAATGATCTTTCTTTTGGTAGCCTTCTGCTCCATTTCAGAATTCCATTTTTAGCACAACGCAGAGTGTAGCATGACACGCTCTTCCTGAGGGACATTCTGCAGGGGAGAGTGGATTCTCACATGCTCTTCCTGAGGGACATTCTGCGGGAGAGAGTGGATTCTCACATGCTCTTCCTGAGGGACATTCTGCAGGGGAGAGTGGATTCTCACATGCTCTTCCTGAGGGACATTCTGCGGGAGAGAGTGGATTCTCACATGCTCTTCCTGAGGGACATTCTGCGGGGAGAGTGGATTCTCACATGCTCTTCCTGAGGAACATTCTCCGGGGAGAGTGGATTCTCACATGCTCTTCCTGAGGAACATTCTGCGGGGAGAGTGGACTTTCACATGCTCTTCCTGAGAAACATTCTGCGGGGAGAGTGGATTCTCACATGCTCTTCCTGAGGGACATTCTGCAGGGGAGAGTGGATTCTCACATGCTCTTCCTGAGGGACATTCTGCGGGAGAGAGTGGATTCTCACATGCTCTTCCTGAGGGACATTCTGCGGGGAGAGTGGATTCTCACATGCTCTTCCTGAGGAACATTCTCCGGGGAGAGTGGATTCTCACATGCTCTTCCTGAGGGACATTCTGCGGGGAGAGTGGACTTTCACATGCTCTTCCTGAGAAACATTCTGCGGGGAGAGTGGATTCTCACATGCTCTTCCTGAGGGACATTCTGCAGGGGAGAGTGGATTCTCACATGCTCTTCCTGAGGGACATTCTGCGGGGGAGAGTGGATTCTCACATGCTCTTCCTGAGGGACATTCTGCGGGGGAGAGTGGATTCTCACATGCTCTTCCTGAGGGACATTCTGCGGGGGAGAGTGGATTCTCACATGCCCTTCCTGATGGACATTCTGCGGGGGAGAGTGGATTCTCACATGCTCTTCCTGAGGGACATTCTCCGGGGAGAGTGGATTCTCACATGCTCTTCCTGAGGGACATTCTGCGGGGGAGAGTGGATTCTCACATGCTCTTCCTGGGGGACATTCTGCGGGGGAAAGTGGATTCTCACATGCTCTTCCTGAGGGACATTCTCCGGGGAGAGTGGATTCTCACATGCTCTTCCTGAGGGACATTCTGCGGGGGAGAGTGGATTCTCACATGCTCTTCCTGAGGGACATTCTGCGGGGAGAGTGGATTCTCACATGCTCTTCCTGAGGGACATTCTGCGGGGAGAGTGGATTCTCACATGCTCTTCCTGAGGAACATTCTCCGGGGAGAGTGGATTCTCACATGCTCTTCCTGAGGGACATTCTGCGGGGGAGAGTGGACTCTCACATGCTCTTCCTGAGGGACATTCTGCGGGGGAGAGTGGATTCTCACATGCTCTTCCTGAGGAACATTCTGCGGGGAGAGTGGATTCTCACATGCTCTTCCTGAGGGACATTCTGCGGGGAGAGTGGATTCTCACATGCTCTTCCTGAGGAACATTCTGCGGGGGAGAGTGGATTCTCACATGCTCTTCCTGAGGGACATTCTGCGGGGAGAGTGGACTCTCACATGCTCTTCCTGAGGAACATTCTGCGGGGGATAGTGGATTCTCACATGCTCTTCCTGAGGGACATTCTGCGGGGGAGAGTGGATTCTCACATGCTATTCCTGAAGGACATTCTGCGGGGGAGAGTGGATTCTCACATGCTCTTCCTGAGGGACATTCTGCGGGGGAGAGTGGATTCTCACATGCTCTTCCTGAGGAACATTCTGCGGGGGAGAGTGGATTCTCACATGCTCTTCCTGAGGGACATTCTGCGGGGAGAGTGGATTCTCACATGCTCTTCCTGAGGAACATTCTGCGGGGGAGAGTGGATTCTCACATGCTCTTCCTGAGGGACATTCTGCGGGGAGAGTGGACTCTCACATGCTCTTCCTGAGGAACATTCTGCGGGGGAGAGTGGATTCTCACATGCTCTTCCTGAGGGACATTCTGCGGGGGAGAGTGGATTCTCACATGCTCTTCCTGAGGGACATTCTGCGGGGGAGAGTGGATTCTCACATGCTCTTCCTGAGGGACATTCTGCGGGGGAGAGTGAATTCTCACATGCTCTTCCTGAGGGACATTCTGCGGAGGAGAGTGGATTCTCACATGCTCTTCCTGAGGGACATTCTGCGGGGGAGAGTGGATTCTCACATGCTCTTCCTGAGGAACATTCTGCGGGGGAGAGTGGACTCTCACATGCTCTTCCTGAGGGACATTCTGCGGGGGAGAGTGGATTCTCACATGCTCTTCCTGAGGGACATTCTGCGGGGGAGAGTGGACTCTCACATGCTCTTCCTGAGGGACATTCTGCGGGGAGAGTGGATTCTCACATGCTCTTCCTGAGGGACATTCTGCGGGGGAGAGTGGATTCTCACATGCTCTTCCTGAGGGACATTCTGCGGTGAGAGTGGATTCTCACATGCTCTTCCTGAGGGACATTCTGCGGGGGAGAGTGGACTCTCGCATGCTCTTCCTGAGGGACATTCTGCGGGGAGAGTGGATTCTCACATGCTCTTCCTGAGGGACATTCTGCGGGGGAGAGTGGATTCTCACATGCTCTTCCTGAGGGACATTCTGCGGGGAGAGTGGATTCTCACATGCTCTTCCTGAGGGACATTCTGCGGGGGAGAGTGGACTCTCACATGCTCTTCCTGAGGAACATTCTGCGGGGGAGAGTGGATTCTCACATGCTCTTCCTGAGGGACATTCTGCGGGGGAGAGTGGATTCTCACATGCTCTTCCTGAGGGACATTCTGCGGGGGAGAGGGGATTCTCACATGCTCTTCCTGAGGGACATTCTGCGGGGAGAGTGGATTCTCACATGCTCTTCCTGAGGGACATTCTGCGGGGGAGAGTGGATTCTCACATGCTCTTCCTGAGGGACATTCTGCGGGGAGAGTGGATTCTCACATGCTCTTCCTGAGGGACATTCTGCGGGGAGAGTGGATTCTCACATGCTCTTCCTGAGGGACATTCTGCGGGGAGAGTGGATTCTCACATGCTCTTCCTGAGGGAAATTCTGCGGGGGAGAGTGGATTCTCACATGCTCTTCCTGAGGGACATTCTGCGGGGGAGAGTGGATTCTCACATGCTCTTCCTGAGGGACATTCTGCAGGGGAGAGTGGATTCTCACATGCTCTTCCTGAGGAACATTCTGCGGGGGAGAGTGGATTCTCACATGCTCTTCCTGAGGAACATTCTGCGGGGGAGAGTGGATTCTCACATGCTCTTCCTGAGGAACATTCTGCGGGGGAGAGTGGATTCTCACATGCTCTTCCTGAGGGACATTCTGCGGGGGAGAGTGAATTCTCACATGCTCTTCCTGAGGGACATTCTGCGGGGGAGAGTGGATTCTCACATGCTCTTCCTGAGGAGCATTCTGCGGGGGAGAGTGGATTCTCACATGCTCTTCCTGAGGGACATTCTGCGGGGGAGAGTGGATTCTTACATGCTCTTCCTGAGGGACATTCTGCGGGGGAGAGTGGATTCTCACATGCTCTTCTTGAGGGACATTCTGCGGGGAGAGTGGACTCTCTCTTCCTGAGGAACATTCTGCGGGGGAGAGTGGATTCTCACATGCTCTTCCTGAGGGACATTCTGCGGGGAGAGTGGACTCTCACATGCTCTTCCTGAGGAACATTCTGCGGGGGATAGTGGATTCTCACATGCTCTTCCTGAGGGACATTCTGCGGGGGAGAGTGGATTCTCACATGCTATTCCTGAAGGACATTCTGCGGGGGAGAGTGGATTCTCACATGCTCTTCCTGAGGGACATTCTGCGGGGGAGAGTGGATTCTCACATGCTCTTCCTGAGGAACATTCTGCGGGGGAGAGTGGATTCTCACATGCTCTTCCTGAGGGACATTCTGCGGGGAGAGTGGATTCTCACATGCTCTTCCTGAGGAACATTCTGCGGGGGAGAGTGGATTCTCACATGCTCTTCCTGAGGGACATTCTGCGGGGAGAGTGGACTCTCACATGCTCTTCCTGAGGAACATTCTGCGGGGGAGAGTGGATTCTCACATGCTCTTCCTGAGGGACATTCTGCGGGGGAGAGTGGATTCTCACATGCTCTTCCTGAGGGACATTCTGCGGGGGAGAGTGGATTCTCACATGCTCTTCCTGAGGGACATTCTGCGGGGGAGAGTGAATTCTCACATGCTCTTCCTGAGGGACATTCTGCGGAGGAGAGTGGATTCTCACATGCTCTTCCTGAGGGACATTCTGCGGGGGAGAGTGGATTCTCACATGCTCTTCCTGAGGAACATTCTGCGGGGGAGAGTGGACTCTCACATGCTCTTCCTGGGGGACATTCTGCGGGGGAGAGTGGATTCTCACATGCTCTTCCTGAGGCACATTCTGCGGGGGAGAGTGGACTCTCACATGCTCTTCCTGAGGGACATTCTGCGGGGAGAGTGGATTCTCACATGCTCTTCCTGAGGGACATTCTGCGGGGGAGAGTGGATTCTCACATGCTCTTCCTGAGGGACATTCTGCGGTGAGAGTGGATTCTCACATGCTCTTCCTGAGGGACATTCTGCGGGGGAGAGTGGACTCTCGCATGCTCTTCCTGAGGGACATTCTGCGGGGAGAGTGGATTCTCACATGCTCTTCCTGAGGGACATTCTGCGGGGGAGAGTGGATTCTCACATGCTCTTCCTGAGGGACATTCTGCGGGGAGAGTGGATTCTCACATGCTCTTCCTGAGGGACATTCTGCGGGGGAGAGTGGACTCTCACATGCTCTTCCTGAGGAACATTCTGCGGGGGAGAGTGGATTCTCACATGCTCTTCCTGAGGGACATTCTGCGGGGGAGAGTGGATTCTCACATGCTCTTCCTGAGGGACATTCTGCGGGGGAGAGGGGATTCTCACATGCTCTTCCTGAGGGACATTCTGCGGGGAGAGTGGATTCTCACATGCTCTTCCTGAGGGACATTCTGCGGGGGAGAGTGGATTCTCACATGCTCTTCCTGAGGGACATTCTGCGGGGAGAGTGGATTCTCACATGCTCTTCCTGAGGGACATTCTGCGGGGAGAGTGGATTCTCACATGCTCTTCCTGAGGGACATTCTGCGGGGAGAGTGGATTCTCACATGCTCTTCCTGAGGGAAATTCTGCGGGGGAGAGTGGATTCTCACATGCTCTTCCTGAGGGACATTCTGCGGGGGAGAGTGGATTCTCACATGCTCTTCCTGAGGGACATTCTGCAGGGGAGAGTGGATTCTCACATGCTCTTCCTGAGGAACATTCTGCGGGGGAGAGTGGATTCTCACATGCTCTTCCTGAGGAACATTCTGCGGGGGAGAGTGGATTCTCACATGCTCTTCCTGAGGAACATTCTGCGGGGGAGAGTGGATTCTCACATGCTCTTCCTGAGGGACATTCTGCGGGGGAGAGTGAATTCTCACATGCTCTTCCTGAGGGACATTCTGCGGGGGAGAGTGGATTCTCACATGCTCTTCCTGAGGAGCATTCTGCGGGGGAGAGTGGATTCTCACATGCTCTTCCTGAGGGACATTCTGCGGGGGAGAGTGGATTCTTACATGCTCTTCCTGAGGGACATTCTGCGGGGGAGAGTGGATTCTCACATGCTCTTCTTGAGGGACATTCTGCGGGGAGAGTGGACTCTCTCTTCCTGAGGAACATTCTGCGGGGGAGAGTGGATTCTCACATGCTCTTCCTGAGGGACATTCTGCGGGGGAGAGTGGACTCTCACATGCTCTTCCTGAGGGACATTCTGCGGGGGACAGTGGATTCTCACATGCTCTTCCTGAGGGACATTCTGCGGGGGAGAGTGGATTCTCACATGCTCTTCCTGAGGGACATTCTGCGGGGGAGAGTGGACTCTCACATGCTCTTCCTGAGGGAAATTCTGCGGGGGAGAGTGGATTCTCACATGCTCTTCCTGAGGGACATTCTGCGGGGAGAGTGGACTCTCTCTTCCTGAGGAACATTCTGCGGGGGAGAGTGGATTCTCACATGCTCTTCCTGAGGGACATTCTGCAGGGGAGAGTGGATTCTCACATGCTCTTCCTGAGGAACATTCTGCAGGGGAGAGTGGATTCTCACATGCTCTTCCTGAGGGACATTCTGCGGGGGAGAGTGGATTCTCACATGCTCTTCCTGAGGAACATTCTGCGGGGGAGAGTGGATTCTCACATGCTCTTCCTGAGGAACATTCTGCAGGGGAGAGTGGATTCTCACATGCTCTTCCTGAGGGACATTCTGCGGGGGAGAGTGGATTCTCACATGATCTTCCTGAGGGACATTCTGTGGGGGAGAGTGGACTCTCACATGCTCTTCCTGAGGGACATTCTGCGGGGGAGAGTGGATTCTCACATGCTCTTCCTGAGGGACATTCTTCGGGGAAGAGTGGATTCTCACATGCTCTTCCTGAGGGATATTCTGCGGGGAGAGTGGACTCTCTCTTCCTGAGGAACATTCTGCGGGGAGAGTGGATTCTCACATGCTCTTCCTGAGGGACATTCTGCGGGGGAGAGTGGACTCTCACATGCTCTTCCTGAGGGACATTCTGCGGGGAGAGTGGATTCTCACATGCTCTTCCTGAGGGACATTCTGCGGGGGAGAGTGGATTCTCACATGCTCTCCTGAGGGACATTCTGCGGTGAGAGTGGATTCTCACATGCTCTTCCTGAGGGACATTCTGCGGGGGAGAGTGGACTCTCGCATGCTCTTCCTGAGGGACATTCTGCGGGGAGAGTGGATGCTCACATGCTCTTCCTGAGGGACATTCTGCGGGGGAGAGTGGAGTCTCACATGCTCTTCCTGAGGGACCTTCTGCGGGGAGAGTGGATTCTCACATGCTCTTCCTGAGGGACATTCTGCGGGGGAGAGTGGACTCTCACATGCTCTTCCTGAGGAACATTCTGCGGGGGAGAGTGGATTCTCACATGCTCTTCCTGAGGGACATTCTGCGGGGGAGAGTGGATTCTCACATGCTCTTCCTGAGGGACATTCTGCGGGGGAGAGGGGATTCTCACATGCTCTTCCTGAGGGACATTCTGCGGGGAGAGTGGATTCTCACATGCTCTTCCTGAGGGACATTCTGCGGGGGAGAGTGGATTCTCACATGCTCTTCCTGAGGGACATTCTGCGGGGAGAGTGGATTCTCACATGCTCTTCCTGAGGGACATTCTGCGGGGAGAGTGGATTCTCACATGCTCTTCCTGAGGGACATTCTGCGGGGAGAGTGGATTCTCACATGCTCTTCCTGAGGGAAATTCTGCGGGGGAGAGTGGATTCTCACATGCTCTTCCTGAGGGACATTCTGCGGGGGAGAGTGGATTCTCACATGCTCTTCCTGAGGGACATTCTGCAGGGGAGAGTGGATTCTCACATGCTCTTCCTGAGGAACATTCTGCGGGGGAGAGTGGATTCTCACATGCTCTTCCTGAGGAACACTCTGCGGGGGAGAGTGGATTCTCACATGCTCTTCCTGAGGAACATTCTGCGGGGGAGAGTGGATTCTCACATGCTCTTCCTGAGGGACATTCTGCGGGGGAGAGTGGATTCTCACATGCTCTTCCTGAGGGACATTCTGCGGGGGAGAGTGGATTCTCACATGCTCTTCCTGAGGGACATTCTGCGGGGGAGAGTGGACTCTCACATGCTCTTCCTGAGGGACATTCTGCGGGGAGAGTGGATTCTCACATGCTCTTCCTGAGGGACATTCTGCGGGGGAGAGTGGATTCTCACATGCTCTTCCTGAGGGACATTCTGCGGTGAGAGTGGATTCTCACATGCTCTTCCTGAGGGACATTCTGCGGGGGAGAGTGGACTCTCGCATGCTCTTCCTGAGGGACATTCTGCGGGGAGAGTGGATTCTCACATGCTCTTCCTGAGGGACATTCTGCGGGGGAGAGTGGATTCTCACATGCTCTTCCTGAGGGACATTCTGCGGGGAGAGTGGATTCTCACATGCTCTTCCTGAGGGACATTCTGCGGGGGAGAGTGGACTCTCACATGCTCTTCCTGAGGAACATTCTGCGGGGGAGAGTGGATTCTCACATGCTCTTCCTGAGGGACATTCTGCGGGGGAGAGTGGATTCTCACATGCTCTTCCTGAGGGACATTCTGCGGGGGAGAGGGGATTCTCACATGCTCTTCCTGAGGGACATTCTGCGGGGAGAGTGGATTCTCACATGCTCTTCCTGAGGGACATTCTGCGGGGGAGAGTGGATTCTCACATGCTCTTCCTGAGGGACATTCTGCGGGGAGAGTGGATTCTCACATGCTCTTCCTGAGGGACATTCTGCGGGGAGAGTGGATTCTCACATGCTCTTCCTGAGGGACATTCTGCGGGGAGAGTGGATTCTCACATGCTCTTCCTGAGGGAAATTCTGCGGGGGAGAGTGGATTCTCACATGCTCTTCCTGAGGGACATTCTGCGGGGGAGAGTGGATTCTCACATGCTCTTCCTGAGGGACATTCTGCAGGGGAGAGTGGATTCTCACATGCTCTTCCTGAGGAACATTCTGCGGGGGAGAGTGGATTCTCACATGCTCTTCCTGAGGAACATTCTGCGGGGGAGAGTGGATTCTCACATGCTCTTCCTGAGGAACATTCTGCGGGGGAGAGTGGATTCTCACATGCTCTTCCTGAGGGACATTCTGCGGGGGAGAGTGAATTCTCACATGCTCTTCCTGAGGGACATTCTGCGGGGGAGAGTGGATTCTCACATGCTCTTCCTGAGGAGCATTCTGCGGGGGAGAGTGGATTCTCACATGCTCTTCCTGAGGGACATTCTGCGGGGGAGAGTGGATTCTTACATGCTCTTCCTGAGGGACATTCTGCGGGGGAGAGTGGATTCTCACATGCTCTTCTTGAGGGACATTCTGCGGGGAGAGTGGACTCTCTCTTCCTGAGGAACATTCTGCGGGGGAGAGTGGATTCTCACATGCTCTTCCTGAGGGACATTCTGCGGGGAGAGTGGACTCTCACATGCTCTTCCTGAGGAACATTCTGCGGGGGATAGTGGATTCTCACATGCTCTTCCTGAGGGACATTCTGCGGGGAGAGTGGATTCTCACATGCTATTCCTGAAGGACATTCTGCGGGGGAGAGTGGATTCTCACATGCTCTTCCTGAGGGACATTCTGCGGGGGAGAGTGGATTCTCACATGCTCTTCCTGAGGAACATTCTGCGGGGGAGAGTGGATTCTCACATGCTCTTCCTGAGGGACATTCTGCGGGGAGAGTGGATTCTCACATGCTCTTCCTGAGGAACATTCTGCGGGGGAGAGTGGATTCTCACATGCTCTTCCTGAGGGACATTCTGCGGGGAGAGTGGACTCTCACATGCTCTTCCTGAGGAACATTCTGCGGGGGAGAGTGGATTCTCACATGCTCTTCCTGAGGGACATTCTGCGGGGGAGAGTGGATGCATGCTCTTCCTGAGGGACATTCTGCGGGGGAGAGTGGATTCTCACATGCTCTTCCTGAGGGACATTCTGCGGGGGAGAGTGAATTCTCACATGCTCTTCCTGAGGGACATTCTGCGGAGGAGAGTGGATTCTCACATGCTCTTCCTGAGGGACATTCTGCGGGGGAGAGTGGATTCTCACATGCTCTTCCTGAGGAACATTCTGCGGGGGAGAGTGGACTCTCACATGCTCTTCCTGGGGGACATTCTGCGGGGGAGAGTGGATTCTCACATGCTCTTCCTGAGGCACATTCTGCGGGGGAGAGTGGACTCTCACATGCTCTTCCTGAGGGACATTCTGCGGGGAGAGTGGATTCTCACATGCTCTTCCTGAGGGACATTCTGCGGGGGAGAGTGGATTCTCACATGCTCTTCCTGAGGGACATTCTGCGGTGAGAGTGGATTCTCACATGCTCTTCCTGAGGGACATTCTGCGGGGGAGAGTGGACTCTCGCATGCTCTTCCTGAGGGACATTCTGCGGGGAGAGTGGATTCTCACATGCTCTTCCTGAGGGACATTCTGCGGGGGAGAGTGGATTCTCACATGCTCTTCCTGAGGGACATTCTGCGGGGAGAGTGGATTCTCACATGCTCTTCCTGAGGGACATTCTGCGGGGGAGAGTGGACTCTCACATGCTCTTCCTGAGGAACATTCTGCGGGGGAGAGTGGATTCTCACATGCTCTTCCTGAGGGACATTCTGCGGGGGAGAGTGGATTCTCACATGCTCTTCCTGAGGGACATTCTGCGGGGGAGAGGGGATTCTCACATGCTCTTCCTGAGGGACATTCTGCGGGGAGAGTGGATTCTCACATGCTCTTCCTGAGGGACATTCTGCGGGGGAGAGTGGATTCTCACATGCTCTTCCTGAGGGACATTCTGCGGGGAGAGTGGATTCTCACATGCTCTTCCTGAGGGACATTCTGCGGGGAGAGTGGATTCTCACATGCTCTTCCTGAGGGACATTCTGCGGGGAGAGTGGATTCTCACATGCTCTTCCTGAGGGAAATTCTGCGGGGGAGAGTGGATTCTCACATGCTCTTCCTGAGGGACATTCTGCGGGGGAGAGTGGATTCTCACATGCTCTTCCTGAGGGACATTCTGCAGGGGAGAGTGGATTCTCACATGCTCTTCCTGAGGAACATTCTGCGGGGGAGAGTGGATTCTCACATGCTCTTCCTGAGGAACATTCTGCGGGGGAGAGTGGATTCTCACATGCTCTTCCTGAGGAACATTCTGCGGGGGAGAGTGGATTCTCACATGCTCTTCCTGAGGGACATTCTGCGGGGGAGAGTGAATTCTCACATGCTCTTCCTGAGGGACATTCTGCGGGGGAGAGTGGATTCTCACATGCTCTTCCTGAGGAGCATTCTGCGGGGGAGAGTGGATTCTCACATGCTCTTCCTGAGGGACATTCTGCGGGGGAGAGTGGATTCTTACATGCTCTTCCTGAGGGACATTCTGCGGGGGAGAGTGGATTCTCACATGCTCTTCTTGAGGGACATTCTGCGGGGAGAGTGGACTCTCTCTTCCTGAGGAACATTCTGCGGGGGAGAGTGGATTCTCACATGCTCTTCCTGAGGGACATTCTGCGGGGGAGAGTGGACTCTCACATGCTCTTCCTGAGGGACATTCTGCGGGGGACAGTGGATTCTCACATGCTCTTCCTGAGGGACATTCTGCGGGGGAGAGTGGATTCTCACATGCTCTTCCTGAGGGACATTCTGCGGGGGAGAGTGGACTCTCACATGCTCTTCCTGAGGGAAATTCTGCGGGGGAGAGTGGATTCTCACATGCTCTTCCTGAGGGACATTCTGCGGGGAGAGTGGACTCTCTCTTCCTGAGGAACATTCTGCGGGGGAGAGTGGATTCTCACATGCTCTTCCTGAGGGACATTCTGCAGGGGAGAGTGGATTCTCACATGCTCTTCCTGAGGAACATTCTGCAGGGGAGAGTGGATTCTCACATGCTCTTCCTGAGGGACATTCTGCGGGGGAGAGTGGATTCTCACATGCTCTTCCTGAGGAACATTCTGCGGGGGAGAGTGGATTCTCACATGCTCTTCCTGAGGAACATTCTGCAGGGGAGAGTGGATTCTCACATGCTCTTCCTGAGGGACATTCTGCGGGGGAGAGTGGATTCTCACATGATCTTCCTGAGGGACATTCTGTGGGGGAGAGTGGACTCTCACATGCTCTTCCTGAGGGACATTCTGCGGGGGAGAGTGGATTCTCACATGCTCTTCCTGAGGGACATTCTTCGGGGAAGAGTGGATTCTCACATGCTCTTCCTGAGGGATATTCTGCGGGGAGAGTGGACTCTCTCTTCCTGAGGAACATTCTGCGGGGAGAGTGGATTCTCACATGCTCTTCCTGAGGGACATTCTGCGGGGGAGAGTGGACTCTCACATGCTCTTCCTGAGGGACATTCTGCGGGGAGAGTGGATTCTCACATGCTCTTCCTGAGGGACATTCTGCGGGGGAGAGTGGATTCTCACATGCTCTCCTGAGGGACATTCTGCGGTGAGAGTGGATTCTCACATGCTCTTCCTGAGGGACATTCTGCGGGGGAGAGTGGACTCTCGCATGCTCTTCCTGAGGGACATTCTGCGGGGAGAGTGGATGCTCACATGCTCTTCCTGAGGGACATTCTGCGGGGGAGAGTGGAGTCTCACATGCTCTTCCTGAGGGACCTTCTGCGGGGAGAGTGGATTCTCACATGCTCTTCCTGAGGGACATTCTGCGGGGGAGAGTGGACTCTCACATGCTCTTCCTGAGGAACATTCTGCGGGGGAGAGTGGATTCTCACATGCTCTTCCTGAGGGACATTCTGCGGGGGAGAGTGGATTCTCACATGCTCTTCCTGAGGGACATTCTGCGGGGGAGAGGGGATTCTCACATGCTCTTCCTGAGGGACATTCTGCGGGGAGAGTGGATTCTCACATGCTCTTCCTGAGGGACATTCTGCGGGGGAGAGTGGATTCTCACATGCTCTTCCTGAGGGACATTCTGCGGGGAGAGTGGATTCTCACATGCTCTTCCTGAGGGACATTCTGCGGGGAGAGTGGATTCTCACATGCTCTTCCTGAGGGACATTCTGCGGGGAGAGTGGATTCTCACATGCTCTTCCTGAGGGAAATTCTGCGGGGGAGAGTGGATTCTCACATGCTCTTCCTGAGGGACATTCTGCGGGGGAGAGTGGATTCTCACATGCTCTTCCTGAGGGACATTCTGCAGGGGAGAGTGGATTCTCACATGCTCTTCCTGAGGAACATTCTGCGGGGGAGAGTGGATTCTCACATGCTCTTCCTGAGGAACACTCTGCGGGGGAGAGTGGATTCTCACATGCTCTTCCTGAGGAACATTCTGCGGGGGAGAGTGGATTCTCACATGCTCTTCCTGAGGGACATTCTGCGGGGGAGAGTGAATTCTCACATGCTCTTCCTGAGGGACATTCTGCGGGGGAGAGTGGATTCTCACATGCTCTTCCTGAGGAGCATTCTGCGGGGGAGAGTGGATTCTCACATGCTCTTCCTGAGGGACATTCTGCGGGGGAGAGTGGATTCTTACATGCTCTTCCTGAGGGACATTCTGCGGGGGAGAGTGGATTCTCACATGCTCTTCTTGAGGGACATTCTGCAGGGAGAGTGGACTCTCTCTTCCTGAGGAACATTCTGCGGGGGAGAGTGGATTCTCACATGCTCTTCCTGAGGGACATTCTGCGGGGGAGAGTGGACTCTCACATGCTCTTCCTGAGGGACATTCTGCGGGGGACAGTGGATTCTCACATGCTCTTCCTGAGGGACATTCTGCGGGGGAGAGTGGATTCTCACATGCTCTTCCTGAGGGACATTCTGCGGGGGAGAGTGGACTCTCTCTTCCTGAGGAACATTCTGCGGGGGAGAGTGGATTCTCACATGCTCTTCCTGAGGGACATTCTGCAGGGGAGAGTGGATTCTCACATGCTCTTCCTGAGGGACATTCTGCGGGGGAGAGTGGATTCTCACATGCTCTTCCTGAGGAACATTCTGCGGGGGAGAGTGGATTCTCACATGCTCTTCCTGAGGAACATTCTGCAGGGGAGAGTGGATTCTCACATGCTCTTCCTGAGGGACATTCTGCGGGGGAGAGTGGATTCTCACATGATCTTCCTGAGGGACATTCTGCGGGGGAGAGTGGACTCTCACATGCTCTTCCTGAGGGACATTCTGCGGGGGAGAGTGGATTCTCACATGCTCTTCCTGAGGGACATTCTTCGGGGAAGTGTGGATTCTCACATGCTCTTCCTGAGGGATATTCTGCGGGGAGAGTGGACTCTCTCTTCCTGAGGAACATTCTGCGGGGAGAGTGGATTCTCACATGCTCTTCCTGAGGGACATTCTGCGGGGGAGAGTGGATTCTCACATGCTCTTCCTGAGGAACATTCTGCGGGGGAGAGTGGATTCTCACATGCTCTTCCTGAGGGACATTCTGCGGGGAGAGTGGATTCTCACATGCTCTTCCTGAGGGACATTCTGCGGGGGAGAGTGGATTCTCACATGCTCTTCCTGAGGGACATTCTGCGCGGGAGAGTGGATTCTCACATGCTCTTCCTGAGGAACATTCTGCGGGGGAGAGTGGATTCTCACATGCTCTTCCTGAGGGACATTCTGCGGGGGAGAGTGGATTCTCACATGCTCTTCCTGAGGGACATTCTGCGGGGGAGAGTGGATTCTCACATGCTCTTCCTGAGGGACATTCTGCGGGGGAGAGTGGATTCTCACATGCTCTTCCTGAGGGACATTCTGCGGGGGAGAGTGGATTCTCACATGCTCTTCCTGAGGAACATTCTGCGGGGGAGAGTGGATTCTCACATGCTCTTCCTGAGGGACATTCTGCGGGGGAGAGTGGATTCTCACATGCTCTTCCTGAGGGACATTCTGCGGGGGAGAGTGGACTCTCACATGCTCTTCCTGAGGAACATTCTGCGGGGGAGAGTGGATTCTCACATGCTCTTCCTGAGGGACATTCTGCGGGGGAGAGTGGATTCTCACATGCTCTTCCTGAGGGACATTCTGCAGGGGAGAGTGGATTCTCACATGCTCTTCCTGAGGAACATTCTGCAGGGGAGAGTGGACTCTCACATGCTCTTCCTGAGGAACATTCTGCGGGGGAGAGTGGATTCTCACATGCTCTTCCTGAGGGACATTCTGCGGGGAGAGTGGATTCTCACATGCTCTTCCTGAGGGACATTCTGCGGGGGAGAGTGGATTCTCACATGCTCTTCCTGAGGAACATTCTGCGGTGAGAGTGGATTCTCACATGCTCTTCCTGAGGGACATTCTGCGGGGGAGAGTGGACTTTCGCATGCTCTTCCTGAGGGACATTCTGCGGGGAGAGTGGATTCTCACATGCTCTTCCTGAGGGACATTCTGCGGGGGAGAGTGGATTCTCACATGCTCTTCCTGAGGGACATTCTGCGGGGAGAGTGGATTCTCACATGCTCTTCCTGAGGGACATTCTGCGGGGGAGAGTGGAATCTCACATGTTCTTCCTGAGAAACATTCTGCGGGGGAGAGTGGATTCTCACATGCTCTTCCTGAGGGACATTCTGCGGGGGAGAGTGGATTCTCACATGCTCTTCCTGAGGGACATTCTGCGGGGGAGAGGGGATTCTCACATGCTCTTCCTGAGGGACATTCTGCGGGGAGAGTGGATTCTCACATGCTCTTCCTGAGGGACATTCTGCGGGGGAGAGTGGATTCTCACATGCTCTTCCTGAGGGACATTCTGCGGGGAGAGTGGATTCTCACATGCTCTTCCTGAGGGACATTCTGCGGGGAGAGTGGATTCTCACATGCTCTTCCTGAGGGACATTCTGCGGGGAGAGTGGATTCTCACATGCTCTTCCTGAGGGAAATTCTGCGGGGGAGAGTGGATTCTCACATGCTCTTCCTGAGGGACATTCTGCGGGGGAGAGTGGATTCTCACATGCTCTTCCTGAGGGACATTCTGCAGGGGAGAGTGGATTCTCACATGCTCTTCCTGAGGAACATTCTGCGGGGGAGAGTGGATTCTCACATGCTCTTCCTGAGGAACATTCTGCGGGGGAGAGTGGATTCTCACATGCTCTTCCTGAGGAACATTCTGCGGGGGAGAGTGGATTCTCACATGCTCTTCCTGAGGGACATTCTGCGGGGGAGAGTGAATTCTCACATGCTCTTCCTGAGGGACATTCTGCGGGGGAGAGTGGATTCTCACATGCTCTTCCTGAGGAGCATTCTGCGGGGGAGAGTGGATTCTCACATGCTCTTCCTGAGGGACATTCTGCGGGGGAGAGTAGATTCTTACATGCTCTTCCTGAGGGACATTCTGCGGGGGAGAGTGGATTCTCACATGCTCTTCTTGAGGGACATTCTGCGGGGAGAGTGGACTCTCTCTTCCTGAGGAACATTCTGCGGGGGAGAGTGGATTCTCACATGCTCTTCCTGAGGGACATTCTGCGGGGGAGAGTGGACTCTCACATGCTCTTCCTGAGGGACATTCTGCGGGGGACAGTGGATTCTCACATGCTCTTCCTGAGGGACATTCTGCGGGGGAGAGTGGATTCTCACATGCTCTTCCTGAGGGACATTCTGCGGGGGAGAGTGGACTCTAACATGCTCTTCCTGAGGGAAATTCTGCGGGGGAGAGTGGATTCTCACATGCTCTTCCTGAGGGACATTCTGCGGGGAGAGTGGACTCTCTCTTCCTGAGGAACATTCTGCGGGGGAGAGTGGATTCTCACATGCTCTTCCTGAGGGACATTCTGCAGGGGAGAGTGGATTCTCACATGCTCTTCCTGAGGAACATTCTGCAGGGGAGAGTGGATTCTCACATGCTCTTCCTGAGGGACATTCTGCGGGGGAGAGTGGATTCTCACATGCTCTTCCTGAGGAACATTCTGCGGGGGAGAGTGGATTCTCACATGCTCTTCCTGAGGAACATTCTGCAGGGGAGAGTGGATTCTCACATGCTCTTCCTGAGGGACATTCTGCGGGGGAGAGTGGATTCTCACATGATCTTCCTGAGGGACATTCTGCGGGGGAGAGTGGACTCTCACATGCTCTTCCTGAGGGACATTCTGCGGGGGAGAGTGGATTCTCAAATGCTCTTCCTGAGGGACATTCTTCGGGGAAGAGTGGATTCTCACATGCTCTTCCTGAGGGATATTCTGCGGGGAGAGTGGACTCTCTCTTCCTGAGGAACATTCTGCGGGGAGAGTGGATTCTCACATGCTCTTCCTGAGGGACATTCTGCGGGGGAGAGTGGACTCTCACATGCTCTTCCTGAGGGACATTCTGCGGGGAGAGTGGATTCTCACATGCTCTTCCTGAGGGACATTCTGCGGGGGAGAGTGGATTCTCACATGCTCTTCCTGAGGGACATTCTGCGGTGAGAGTGGATTCTCACATGCTCTTCCTGAGGGACATTCTGCGGGGGAGAGTGGACTCTCGCATGCTCTTCCTGAGGGACATTCTGCGGGGAGAGTGGATGCTCACATGCTCTTCCTGAGGGACATTCTGCGGGGGAGAGTGGAGTCTCACATGCTCTTCCTGAGGGACATTCTGCGGGGAGAGTGGATTCTCACATGCTCTTCCTGAGGGACATTCTGCGGGGGAGAGTGGACTCTCACATGCTCTTCCTGAGGAACATTCTGCGGGGGAGAGTGGATTCTCACATGCTCTTCCTGAGGGACATTCTGCGGGGGAGAGTGGATTCTCACATGCTCTTCCTGAGGACATTCTGCGGGGGAGAGGGGATTCTCACATGCTCTTCCTGAGGGACATTCTGCGGGGAGAGTGGATTCTCACATGCTCTTCCTGAGGGACATTCTGCGGGGGAGAGTGGATTCTCACATGCTCTTCCTGAGGGACATTCTGCGGGGAGAGTGGATTCTCACATGCTCTTCCTGAGGGACATTCTGCGGGGAGAGTGGATTCTCACATGCTCTTCCTGAGGGACATTCTGCGGGGAGAGTGGATTCTCACATGCTCTTCCTGAGGGAAATTCTGCGGGGGAGAGTGGATTCTCACATGCTCTTCCTGAGGGACATTCTGCGGGGGAGAGTGGATTCTCACATGCTCTTCCTGAGGGACATTCTGCAGGGGAGAGTGGATTCTCACATGCTCTTCCTGAGGAACATTCTGCGGGGGAGAGTGGATTCTCACATGCTCTTCCTGAGGAACATTCTGCGGGGGAGAGTGGATTCTCACATGCTCTTCCTGAGGAACATTCTGCGGGGGAGAGTGGATTCTCACATGCTCTTCCTGAGGGACATTCTGCGGGGGAGAGTGAATTCTCACATGCTCTTCCTGAGGGACATTCTGCGGGGAGAGTGGATTCTCACATGCTCTTCCTGAGGAGCATTCTGCGGGGGAGAGTGGATTCTCACATGCTCTTCCTGAGGGACATTCTGCGGGGGAGAGTGGATTCTTACATGCTCTTCCTGAGGGACATTCTGCGGGGGAGAGTGGATTCTCACATGCTCTTCTTGAGGGACATTCTGCGGGGAGAGTGGACTCTCTCTTCCTGAGGAACATTCTGCGGGGGAGAGTGGATTCTCACATGCTCTTCCTGAGGGACATTCTGCGGGGGAGAGTGGACTCTCACATGCTCTTCCTGAGGGACATTCTGCGGGGGACAGTGGATTCTCACATGCTCTTCCTGAGGGACATTCTGCGGGGGAGAGTGGATTCTCACATTCTCTTCCTGAGGGACATTCTGCGGGGGAGAGTGGACTCTCACATGCTCTTCCTGAGGGAAATTCTGCGGGGGAGAGTGGATTCTCACATGCTCTTCCTGAGGGACATTCTGCGGGGAGAGTGGACTCTCTCTTCCTGAGGAACATTCTGCGGGGGAGAGTGGATTCTCACATGCTCTTCCTGAGGGACATTCTGCAGGGGAGAGTGGATTCTCACATGCTCTTCCTGAGGAACATTCTGCAGGGGAGAGTGGATTCTCACATGCTCTTCCTGAGGGACATTCTGCGGGGGAGAGTGGATTCTCACATGCTCTTCCTGAGGAACATTCTGCGGGGGAGAGTGGATTCTCACATGCTCTTTCTGAGGAACATTCTGCAGGGGAGAGTGGATTCTCACATGCTCTTCCTGAGGGACATTCTGCGGGGAGAGTGGATTCTCACATGCTCTTCCTGAGGGACATTCTGCGGGGGAGAGTGGACTCTCACATGCTCTTCCTGAGGAACATTCTGCGGGGGAGAGTGGATTCTCACATGCTCTTCCTGAGGGACATTCTGCGGGGGAGAGTGGATTCTCACATGCTCTTCCTGAGGGACATTCTGCGGGGGAGAGGGGATTCTCACATGCTCTTCCTGAGGGACATTCTGCGGGGAGAGTGGATTCTCACATGCTCTTCCTGAGGGACATTCTGCGGGGGAGAGTGGATTCTCACATGCTCTTCCTGAGGGACATTCTGCGGGGAGAGTGGATTCTCACATGCTCTTCCTGAGGGACATTCTGCGGGGAGAGTGGATTCTCACATGCTCTTCCTGAGGGACATTCTGCGGGGAGAGTGGATTCTCACATGCTCTTCCTGAGGGAAATTCTGCGGGGGAGAGTGGATTCTCACATGCTCTTCCTGAGGGACATTCTGCGGGGGAGAGTGGATTCTCACATGCTCTTCCTGAGGGACATTCTGCAGGGGAGAGTGGATTCTCACATGCTCTTCCTGAGGAACATTCTGCGGGGGAGAGTGGATTCTCACATGCTCTTCCTGAGGAACATTCTGCGGGGGAGAGTGGATTCTCACATGCTCTTCCTGAGGAACATTCTGCGGGGGAGAGTGGATTCTCACATGCTCTTCCTGAGGGACATTCTGCGGGGGAGAGTGAATTCTCACATGCTCTTCCTGAGGGACATTCTGCGGGGGAGAGTGGATTCTCACATGCTCTTCCTGAGGAGCATTCTGCGGGGGAGAGTGGATTCTCACATGCTCTTCCTGAGGGACATTCTGCGGGGGAGAGTGGATTCTTACATGCTCTTCCTGAGGGACATTCTGCGGGGGAGAGTGGATTCTCACATGCTCTTCTTGAGGGACATTCTGCGGGGAGAGTGGACTCTCTCTTCCTGAGGAACATTCTGCGGGGGAGAGTGGATTCTCACATGCTCTTCCTGAGGGACATTCTGCGGGGGAGAGTGGACTCTCACATGCTCTTCCTGAGGGACATTCTGCGGGGGACAGTGGATTCTCACATGCTCTTCCTGAGGGACATTCTGCGGGGGAGAGTGGATTCTCACATGCTCTTCCTGAGGGACATTCTGCGGGGGAGAGTGGACTCTCACATGCTCTTCCTGAGGGAAATTCTGCGGGGGAGAGTGGATTCTCACATGCTCTTCCTGAGGGACATTCTGCGGGGAGAGTGGACTCTCTCTTCCTGAGGAACATTCTGCGGGGGAGAGTGGATTCTCACATGCTCTTCCTGAGGGACATTCTGCAGGGGAGAGTGGATTCTCACATGCTCTTCCTGAGGAACATTCTGCAGGGGAGAGTGGATTCTCACATGCTCTTCCTGAGGGACATTCTGCGGGGGAGAGTGGATTCTCACATGCTCTTCCTGAGGAACATTCTGCGGGGGAGAGTGGATTCTCACATGCTCTTCCTGAGGAACATTCTGCAGGGGAGAGTGGATTCTCACATGCTCTTCCTGAGGGACATTCTGCGGGGGAGAGTGGATTCTCACATGATCTTCCTGAGGGACATTCTGTGGGGGAGAGTGGACTCTCACATGCTCTTCCTGAGGGACATTCTGCGGGGGAGAGTGGATTCTCACATGCTCTTCCTGAGGGACATTCTTCGGGGAAGAGTGGATTCTCACATGCTCTTCCTGAGGGATATTCTGCGGGGAGAGTGGACTCTCTCTTCCTGAGGAACATTCTGCGGGGAGAGTGGATTCTCACATGCTCTTCCTGAGGGACATTCTGCGGGGGAGAGTGGACTCTCACATGCTCTTCCTGAGGGACATTCTGCGGGGAGAGTGGATTCTCACATGCTCTTCCTGAGGGACATTCTGCGGGGGAGAGTGGATTCTCACATGCTCTCCTGAGGGACATTCTGCGGTGAGAGTGGATTCTCACATGCTCTTCCTGAGGGACATTCTGCGGGGGAGAGTGGACTCTCGCATGCTCTTCCTGAGGGACATTCTGCGGGGAGAGTGGATGCTCACATGCTCTTCCTGAGGGACATTCTGCGGGGGAGAGTGGAGTCTCACATGCTCTTCCTGAGGGACCTTCTGCGGGGAGAGTGGATTCTCACATGCTCTTCCTGAGGGACATTCTGCGGGGGAGAGTGGACTCTCACATGCTCTTCCTGAGGAACATTCTGCGGGGGAGAGTGGATTCTCACATGCTCTTCCTGAGGGACATTCTGCGGGGGAGAGTGGATTCTCACATGCTCTTCCTGAGGGACATTCTGCGGGGGAGAGGGGATTCTCACATGCTCTTCCTGAGGGACATTCTGCGGGGAGAGTGGATTCTCACATGCTCTTCCTGAGGGACATTCTGCGGGGGAGAGTGGATTCTCACATGCTCTTCCTGAGGGACATTCTGCGGGGAGAGTGGATTCTCACATGCTCTTCCTGAGGGACATTCTGCGGGGAGAGTGGATTCTCACATGCTCTTCCTGAGGGACATTCTGCGGGGAGAGTGGATTCTCACATGCTCTTCCTGAGGGAAATTCTGCGGGGGAGAGTGGATTCTCACATGCTCTTCCTGAGGGACATTCTGCGGGGGAGAGTGGATTCTCACATGCTCTTCCTGAGGGACATTCTGCAGGGGAGAGTGGATTCTCACATGCTCTTCCTGAGGAACATTCTGCGGGGGAGAGTGGATTCTCACATGCTCTTCCTGAGGAACACTCTGCGGGGGAGAGTGGATTCTCACATGCTCTTCCTGAGGAACATTCTGCGGGGGAGAGTGGATTCTCACATGCTCTTCCTGAGGGACATTCTGCGGGGGAGAGTGAATTCTCACATGCTCTTCCTGAGGGACATTCTGCGGGGGAGAGTGGATTCTCACATGCTCTTCCTGAGGAGCATTCTGCGGGGGAGAGTGGATTCTCACATGCTCTTCCTGAGGGACATTCTGCGGGGGAGAGTGGATTCTTACATGCTCTTCCTGAGGGACATTCTGCGGGGGAGAGTGGATTCTCACATGCTCTTCTTGAGGGACATTCTGCAGGGAGAGTGGACTCTCTCTTCCTGAGGAACATTCTGCGGGGGAGAGTGGATTCTCACATGCTCTTCCTGAGGGACATTCTGCGGGGGAGAGTGGACTCTCACATGCTCTTCCTGAGGGACATTCTGCGGGGGACAGTGGATTCTCACATGCTCTTCCTGAGGGACATTCTGCGGGGGAGAGTAGATTCTCACATGCTCTTCCTGAGGGACATTCTGCGGGGGAGAGTGGACTCTCTCTTCCTGAGGAACATTCTGCGGGGGAGAGTGGATTCTCACATGCTCTTCCTGAGGGACATTCTGCAGGGGAGAGTGGATTCTCACATGCTCTTCCTGAGGGACATTCTGCGGGGGAGAGTGGATTCTCACATGCTCTTCCTGAGGAACATTCTGCGGGGGAGAGTGGATTCTCACATGCTCTTCCTGAGGAACATTCTGCAGGGGAGAGTGGATTCTCACATGCTCTTCCTGAGGGACATTCTGCGGGGGAGAGTGGATTCTCACATGATCTTCCTGAGGGACATTCTGCGGGGGAGAGTGGACTCTCACATGCTCTTCCTGAGGGACATTCTGCGGGGGAGAGTGGATTCTCACATGCTCTTCCTGAGGGACATTCTTCGGGGAAGTGTGGATTCTCACATGCTCTTCCTGAGGGATATTCTGCGGGGAGAGTGGACTCTCTCTTCCTGAGGAACATTCTGCGGGGAGAGTGGATTCTCACATGCTCTTCCTGAGGGACATTCTGCGGGGGAGAGTGGATTCTCACATGCTCTTCCTGAGGAACATTCTGCGGGGGAGAGTGGATTCTCACATGCTCTTCCTGAGGGACATTCTGCGGGGAGAGTGGATTCTCACATGCTCTTCCTGAGGGACATTCTGCGGGGGAGAGTGGATTCTCACATGCTCTTCCTGAGGGACATTCTGCGCGGGAGAGTGGATTCTCACATGCTCTTCCTGAGGAACATTCTGCGGGGGAAAGTGGATTCTCACATGCTCTTCCTGAGGGACATTCTGCGGGGGAGAGTGGATTCTCACATGCTCTTCCTGAGGGACATTCTGCGGGGGAGAGTGGATTCTCACATGCTCTTCCTGAGGGACATTCTGCGGGGGAGAGTGGATTCTCACATGCTCTTCCTGAGGGACATTCTGCGGGGGAGAGTGGATTCTCACATGCTCTTCCTGAGGAACATTCTGCGGGGGAGAGTGGATTCTCACATGCTCTTCCTGAGGGACATTCTGCGGGGGAGAGTGGATTCTCACATGCTCTTCCTGAGGGACATTCTGCGGGGGAGAGTGGACTCTCACATGCTCTTCCTGAGGAACATTCTGCGGGGGAGAGTGGATTCTCACATGCTCTTCCTGAGGGACATTCTGCGGGGGAGAGTGGATTCTCACATGCTCTTCCTGAGGGACATTCTGCAGGGGAGAGTGGATTCTCACATGCTCTTCCTGAGGAACATTCTGCAGGGGAGAGTGGACTCTCACATGCTCTTCCTGAGGAACATTCTGCGGGGGAGAGTGGATTCTCACATGCTCTTCCTGAGGGACATTCTGCGGGGAGAGTGGATTCTCACATGCTCTTCCTGAGGGACATTCTGCGGGGGAGAGTGGATTCTCACATGCTCTTCCTGAGGAACATTCTGCGGTGAGAGTGGATTCTCACATGCTCTTCCTGAGGGACATTCTGCGGGGGAGAGTGGACTTTCGCATGCTCTTCCTGAGGGACATTCTGCGGGGAGAGTGGATTCTCACATGCTCTTCCTGAGGGACATTCTGCGGGGGAGAGTGGATTCTCACATGCTCTTCCTGAGGGACATTCTGCGGGGAGAGTGGATTCTCACATGCTCTTCCTGAGGGACATTCTGCGGGGGAGAGTGGAATCTCACATGTTCTTCCTGAGAAACATTCTGCGGGGGAGAGTGGATTCTCACATGCTCTTCCTGAGGGACATTCTGCGGGGGAGAGTGGATTCTCACATGCTCTTCCTGAGGGACATTCTGCGGGGGAGAGGGGATTCTCACATGCTCTTCCTGAGGGACATTCTGCGGGGAGAGTGGATTCTCACATGCTCTTCCTGAGGGACATTCTGCGGGGGAGAGTGGATTCTCACATGCTCTTCCTGAGGGACATTCTGCGGGGAGAGTGGATTCTCACATGCTCTTCCTGAGGGACATTCTGCGGGGAGAGTGGATTCTCACATGCTCTTCCTGAGGGACATTCTGCGGGGAGAGTGGATTCTCACATGCTCTTCCTGAGGGAAATTCTGCGGGGGAGAGTGGATTCTCACATGCTCTTCCTGAGGGACATTCTGCGGGGGAGAGTGGATTCTCACATGCTCTTCCTGAGGGACATTCTGCAGGGGAGAGTGGATTCTCACATGCTCTTCCTGAGGAACATTCTGCGGGGGAGAGTGGATTCTCACATGCTCTTCCTGAGGAACATTCTGCGGGGGAGAGTGGATTCTCACATGCTCTTCCTGAGGAACATTCTGCGGGGGAGAGTGGATTCTCACATGCTCTTCCTGAGGGACATTCTGCGGGGGAGAGTGAATTCTCACATGCTCTTCCTGAGGGACATTCTGCGGGGGAGAGTGGATTCTCACATGCTCTTCCTGAGGAGCATTCTGCGGGGGAGAGTGGATTCTCACATGCTCTTCCTGAGGGACATTCTGCGGGGGAGAGTAGATTCTTACATGCTCTTCCTGAGGGACATTCTGCGGGGGAGAGTGGATTCTCACATGCTCTTCTTGAGGGACATTCTGCGGGGAGAGTGGACTCTCTCTTCCTGAGGAACATTCTGCGGGGGAGAGTGGATTCTCACATGCTCTTCCTGAGGGACATTCTGCGGGGGAGAGTGGACTCTCACATGCTCTTCCTGAGGGACATTCTGCGGGGGACAGTGGATTCTCACATGCTCTTCCTGAGGGACATTCTGCGGGGGAGAGTGGATTCTCACATGCTCTTCCTGAGGGACATTCTGCGGGGGAGAGTGGACTCTAACATGCTCTTCCTGAGGGAAATTCTGCGGGGGAGAGTGGATTCTCACATGCTCTTCCTGAGGGACATTCTGCGGGGAGAGTGGACTCTCTCTTCCTGAGGAACATTCTGCGGGGGAGAGTGGATTCTCACATGCTCTTCCTGAGGGACATTCTGCAGGGGAGAGTGGATTCTCACATGCTCTTCCTGAGGAACATTCTGCAGGGGAGAGTGGATTCTCACATGCTCTTCCTGAGGGACATTCTGCGGGGGAGAGTGGATTCTCACATGCTCTTCCTGAGGAACATTCTGCGGGGGAGAGTGGATTCTCACATGCTCTTCCTGAGGAACATTCTGCAGGGGAGAGTGGATTCTCACATGCTCTTCCTGAGGGACATTCTGCGGGGGAGAGTGGATTCTCACATGATCTTCCTGAGGGACATTCTGCGGGGGAGAGTGGACTCTCACATGCTCTTCCTGAGGGACATTCTGCGGGGGAGAGTGGATTCTCACATGCTCTTCCTGAGGGACATTCTTCGGGGAAGAGTGGATTCTCACATGCTCTTCCTGAGGGATATTCTGCGGGGAGAGTGGACTCTCTCTTCCTGAGGAACATTCTGCGGGGAGAGTGGATTCTCACATGCTCTTCCTGAGGGACATTCTGCGGGGGAGAGTGGACTCTCACATGCTCTTCCTGAGGGACATTCTGCGGGGAGAGTGGATTCTCACATGCTCTTCCTGAGGGACATTCTGCGGGGGAGAGTGGATTCTCACATGCTCTTCCTGAGGGACATTCTGCGGTGAGAGTGGATTCTCACATGCTCTTCCTGAGGGACATTCTGCGGGGGAGAGTGGACTCTCGCATGCTCTTCCTGAGGGACATTCTGCGGGGAGAGTGGATGCTCACATGCTCTTCCTGAGGGACATTCTGCGGGGGAGAGTGGAGTCTCACATGCTCTTCCTGAGGAACATTCTGCGGGGGAGAGTGGATTCTCACATGCTCTTCCTGAGGGACATTCTGCGGGGGAGAGTGGATTCTCACATGCTCTTCCTGAGGGACATTCTGCGGGGGAGAGGGGATTCTCACATGCTCTTCCTGAGGGACATTCTGCGGGGAGAGTGGATTCTCACATGCTCTTCCTGAGGGACATTCTGCGGGGGAGAGTGGATTCTCACATGCTCTTCCTGAGGGACATTCTGCGGGGAGAGTGGATTCTCACATGCTCTTCCTGAGGGACATTCTGCGGGGAGAGTGGATTCTCACATGCTCTTCCTGAGGGACATTCTGCGGGGAGAGTGGATTCTCACATGCTCTTCCTGAGGGAAATTCTGCGGGGGAGAGTGGATTCTCACATGCTCTTCCTGAGGGACATTCTGCGGGGGAGAGTGGATTCTCACATGCTCTTCCTGAGGGACATTCTGCAGGGGAGAGTGGATTCTCACATGCTCTTCCTGAGGAACATTCTGCGGGGGAGAGTGGATTCTCACATGCTCTTCCTGAGGAACATTCTGCGGGGGAGAGTGGATTCTCACATGCTCTTCCTGAGGAACATTCTGCGGGGGAGAGTGGATTCTCACATGCTCTTCCTGAGGGACATTCTGCGGGGGAGAGTGAATTCTCACATGCTCTTCCTGAGGGACATTCTGCGGGGGAGAGTGGATTCTCACATGCTCTTCCTGAGGAGCATTCTGCGGGGGAGAGTGGATTCTCACATGCTCTTCCTGAGGGACATTCTGCGGGGGAGAGTGGATTCTTACATGCTCTTCCTGAGGGACATTCTGCGGGGGAGAGTGGATTCTCACATGCTCTTCTTGAGGGACATTCTGCGGGGAGAGTGGACTCTCTCTTCCTGAGGAACATTCTGCGGGGGAGAGTGGATTCTCACATGCTCTTCCTGAGGGACATTCTGCGGGGGAGAGTGGACTCTCACATGCTCTTCCTGAGGGACATTCTGCGGGGGACAGTGGATTCTCACATGCTCTTCCTGAGGGACATTCTGCGGGGGAGAGTGGATTCTCACATGCTCTTCCTGAGGGACATTCTGCGGGGGAGAGTGGACTCTCACATGCTCTTCCTGAGGGAAATTCTGCGGGGGAGAGTGGATTCTCACATGCTCTTCCTGAGGGACATTCTGCGGGGAGAGTGGACTCTCTCTTCCTGAGGAACATTCTGCGGGGGAGAGTGGATTCTCACATGCTCTTCCTGAGGGACATTCTGCAGGGGAGAGTGGATTCTCACATGCTCTTCCTGAGGAACATTCTGCAGGGGAGAGTGGATTCTCACATGCTCTTCCTGAGGGACATTCTGCGGGGGAGAGTGGATTCTCACATGCTCTTCCTGAGGAACATTCTGCGGGGGAGAGTGGATTCTCACATGCTCTTCCTGAGGAACATTCTGCAGGGGAGAGTGGATTCTCACATGCTCTTCCTGAGGGACATTCTGCGGGGGAGAGTGGATTCTCACATGATCTTCCTGAGGGACATTCTGTGGGGGAGAGTGGACTCTCACATGCTCTTCCTGAGGGACATTCTGCGGGGGAGAGTGGATTCTCACATGCTCTTCCTGAGGGACATTCTTCGGGGAAGAGTGGATTCTCACATGCTCTTCCTGAGGGATATTCTGCGGGGAGAGTGGACTCTCTCTTCCTGAGGAACATTCTGCGGGGAGAGTGGATTCTCACATGCTCTTCCTGAGGGACATTCTGCGGGGGAGAGTGGACTCTCACATGCTCTTCCTGAGGGACATTCTGCGGGGAGAGTGGATTCTCACATGCTCTTCCTGAGGGACATTCTGCGGGGGAGAGTGGATTCTCACATGCTCTCCTGAGGGACATTCTGCGGTGAGAGTGGATTCTCACATGCTCTTCCTGAGGGACATTCTGCGGGGGAGAGTGGACTCTCGCATGCTCTTCCTGAGGGACATTCTGCGGGGAGAGTGGATGCTCACATGCTCTTCCTGAGGGACATTCTGCGGGGGAGAGTGGAGTCTCACATGCTCTTCCTGAGGGACCTTCTGCGGGGAGAGTGGATTCTCACATGCTCTTCCTGAGGGACATTCTGCGGGGGAGAGTGGACTCTCACATGCTCTTCCTGAGGAACATTCTGCGGGGGAGAGTGGATTCTCACATGCTCTTCCTGAGGGACATTCTGCGGGGGAGAGTGGATTCTCACATGCTCTTCCTGAGGGACATTCTGCGGGGGAGAGGGGATTCTCACATGCTCTTCCTGAGGGACATTCTGCGGGGAGAGTGGATTCTCACATGCTCTTCCTGAGGGACATTCTGCGGGGGAGAGTGGATTCTCACATGCTCTTCCTGAGGGACATTCTGCGGGGAGAGTGGATTCTCACATGCTCTTCCTGAGGGACATTCTGCGGGGAGAGTGGATTCTCACATGCTCTTCCTGAGGGACATTCTGCGGGGAGAGTGGATTCTCACATGCTCTTCCTGAGGGAAATTCTGCGGGGGAGAGTGGATTCTCACATGCTCTTCCTGAGGGACATTCTGTGGGGGAGAGTGGATTCTCACATGCTCTTCCTGAGGGACATTCTGCAGGGGAGAGTGGATTCTCACATGCTCTTCCTGAGGAACATTCTGCGGGGGAGAGTGGATTCTCACATGCTCTTCCTGAGGAACACTCTGCGGGGGAGAGTGGATTCTCACATGCTCTTCCTGAGGAACATTCTGCGGGGGAGAGTGGATTCTCACATGCTCTTCCTGAGGGACATTCTGCGGGGGAGAGTGAATTCTCACATGCTCTTCCTGAGGGACATTCTGCGGGGGAGAGTGGATTCTCACATGCTCTTCCTGAGGAGCATTCTGCGGGGGAGAGTGGATTCTCACATGCTCTTCCTGAGGGACATTCTGCGGGGGAGAGTGGATTCTTACATGCTCTTCCTGAGGGACATTCTGCGGGGGAGAGTGGATTCTCACATGCTCTTCTTGAGGGACATTCTGCAGGGAGAGTGGACTCTCTCTTCCTGAGGAACATTCTGCGGGGGAGAGTGGATTCTCACATGCTCTTCCTGAGGGACATTCTGCGGGGGAGAGTGGACTCTCACATGCTCTTCCTGAGGGACATTCTGCGGGGGACAGTGGATTCTCACATGCTCTTCCTGAGGGACATTCTGCGGGGGAGAGTAGATTCTCACATGCTCTTCCTGAGGGACATTCTGCGGGGGAGAGTGGACTCTCTCTTCCTGAGGAACATTCTGCGGGGGAGAGTGGATTCTCACATGCTCTTCCTGAGGGACATTCTGCAGGGGAGAGTGGATTCTCACATGCTCTTCCTGAGGGACATTCTGCGGGGGAGAGTGGATTCTCACATGCTCTTCCTGAGGAACATTCTGCGGGGGAGAGTGGATTCTCACATGCTCTTCCTGAGGAACATTCTGCAGGGGAGAGTGGATTCTCACATGCTCTTCCTGAGGGACATTCTGCGGGGGAGAGTGGATTCTCACATGATCTTCCTGAGGGACATTCTGCGGGGGAGAGTGGACTCTCACATGCTCTTCCTGAGGGACATTCTGCGGGGGAGAGTGGATTCTCACATGCTCTTCCTGAGGGACATTCTTCGGGGAAGTGTGGATTCTCACATGCTCTTCCTGAGGGATATTCTGCGGGGAGAGTGGACTCTCTCTTCCTGAGGAACATTCTGCGGGGAGAGTGGATTCTCACATGCTCTTCCTGAGGGACATTCTGCGGGGGAGAGTGGATTCTCACATGCTCTTCCTGAGGAACATTCTGCGGGGGAGAGTGGATTCTCACATGCTCTTCCTGAGGGACATTCTGCGGGGAGAGTGGATTCTCACATGCTCTTCCTGAGGGACATTCTGCGGGGGAGAGTGGATTCTCACATGCTCTTCCTGAGGGACATTCTGCGCGGGAGAGTGGATTCTCACATGCTCTTCCTGAGGAACATTCTGCGGGGGAAAGTGGATTCTCACATGCTCTTCCTGAGGGACATTCTGCGGGGGAGAGTGGATTCTCACATGCTCTTCCTGAGGGACATTCTGCGGGGGAGAGTGGATTCTCACATGCTCTTCCTGAGGGACATTCTGCGGGGGAGAGTGGATTCTCACATGCTCTTCCTGAGGGACATTCTGCGGGGGAGAGTGGATTCTCACATGCTCTTCCTGAGGAACATTCTGCGGGGGAGAGTGGATTCTCACATGCTCTTCCTGAGGGACATTCTGCGGGGGAGAGTGGATTCTCACATGCTCTTCCTGAGGGACATTCTGCGGGGGAGAGTGGACTCTCACATGCTCTTCCTGAGGAACATTCTGCGGGGGAGAGTGGATTCTCACATGCTCTTCCTGAGGGACATTCTGCGGGGGAGAGTGGATTCTCACATGCTCTTCCTGAGGGACATTCTGCAGGGGAGAGTGGATTCTCACATGCTCTTCCTGAGGAACATTCTGCAGGGGAGAGTGGACTCTCACATGCTCTTCCTGAGGAACATTCTGCGGGGGAGAGTGGATTCTCACATGCTCTTCCTGAGGGACATTCTGCGGGGAGAGTGGATTCTCACATGCTCTTCCTGAGGGACATTCTGCGGGGGAGAGTGGATTCTCACATGCTCTTCCTGAGGAACATTCTGCGGTGAGAGTGGATTCTCACATGCTCTTCCTGAGGGACATTCTGCGGGGGAGAGTGGACTTTCGCATGCTCTTCCTGAGGGACATTCTGCGGGGAGAGTGGATTCTCACATGCTCTTCCTGAGGGACATTCTGCGGGGGAGAGTGGATTCTCACATGCTCTTCCTGAGGGACATTCTGCGGGGAGAGTGGATTCTCACATGCTCTTCCTGAGGGACATTCTGCGGGGGAGAGTGGAATCTCACATGTTCTTCCTGAGAAACATTCTGCGGGGGAGAGTGGATTCTCACATGCTCTTCCTGAGGGACATTCTGCGGGGGAGAGTGGATTCTCACATGCTCTTCCTGAGGGACATTCTGCGGGGGAGAGGGGATTCTCACATGCTCTTCCTGAGGGACATTCTGCGGGGAGAGTGGATTCTCACATGCTCTTCCTGAGGGACATTCTGCGGGGGAGAGTGGATTCTCACATGCTCTTCCTGAGGGACATTCTGCGGGGAGAGTGGATTCTCACATGCTCTTCCTGAGGGACATTCTGCGGGGAGAGTGGATTCTCACATGCTCTTCCTGAGGGACATTCTGCGGGGAGAGTGGATTCTCACGTGCTCTTCCTGAGGGAAATTCTGCGGGGGAGAGTGGATTCTCACATGCTCTTCCTGAGGGACATTCTGCGGGGGAGAGTGGATTCTCACATGCTCTTCCTGAGGGACATTCTGCAGGGGAGAGTGGATTCTCACATGCTCTTCCTGAGGAACATTCTGCGGGGGAGAGTGGATTCTCACATGCTCTTCCTGAGGAACATTCTGCGGGGGAGAGTGGATTCTCACATGCTCTTCCTGAGGAACATTCTGCGGGGGAGAGTGGATTCTCACATGCTCTTCCTGAGGGACATTCTGCGGGGGAGAGTGAATTCTCACATGCTCTTCCTGAGGGACATTCTGCGGGGGAGAGTGGATTCTCACATGCTCTTCCTGAGGAGCATTCTGCGGGGGAGAGTGGATTCTCACATGCTCTTCCTGAGGGACATTCTGCGGGGGAGAGTAGATTCTTACATGCTCTTCCTGAGGGACATTCTGCGGGGGAGAGTGGATTCTCACATGCTCTTCTTGAGGGACATTCTGCGGGGAGAGTGGACTCTCTCTTCCTGAGGAACATTCTGCGGGGGAGAGTGGATTCTCACATGCTCTTCCTGAGGGACATTCTGCGGGGGAGAGTGGACTCTCACATGCTCTTCCTGAGGGACATTCTGCGGGGGACAGTGGATTCTCACATGCTCTTCCTGAGGGACATTCTGCGGGGGAGAGTGGATTCTCACATGCTCTTCCTGAGGGACATTCTGCGGGGGAGAGTGGACTCTAACATGCTCTTCCTGAGGGAAATTCTGCGGGGGAGAGTGGATTCTCACATGCTCTTCCTGAGGGACATTCTGCGGGGAGAGTGGACTCTCTCTTCCTGAGGAACATTCTGCGGGGGAGAGTGGATTCTCACATGCTCTTCCTGAGGGACATTCTGCAGGGGAGAGTGGATTCTCACATGCTCTTCCTGAGGAACATTCTGCAGGGGAGAGTGGATTCTCACATGCTCTTCCTGAGGGACATTCTGCGGGGGAGAGTGGATTCTCACATGCTCTTCCTGAGGAACATTCTGCGGGGGAGAGTGGATTCTCACATGCTCTTCCTGAGGAACATTCTGCAGGGGAGAGTGGATTCTCACATGCTCTTCCTGAGGGACATTCTGCGGGGGAGAGTGGATTCTCACATGATCTTCCTGAGGGACATTCTGCGGGGGAGAGTGGACTCTCACATGCTCTTCCTGAGGGACATTCTGCGGGGGAGAGTGGATTCTCACATGCTCTTCCTGAGGGACATTCTTCGGGGAAGAGTGGATTCTCACATGCTCTTCCTGAGGGATATTCTGCGGGGAGAGTGGACTCTCTCTTCCTGAGGACATTCTGCGGGGGAGAGTGGATTCTCACATGCTCTTCCTGAGGGACATTCTGCGGGGGAGAGTGGACTCTCACATGCTCTTCCTGAGGGACATTCTGCGGGGAGAGTGGATTCTCACATGCTCTTCCTGAGGGACATTCTGCGGGGGAGAGTGGATTCTCACATGCTCTTCCTGAGGGACATTCTGCGGTGAGAGTGGATTCTCACATGCTCTTCCTGAGGGACATTCTGCGGGGGAGAGTGGACTCTCGCATGCTCTTCCTGAGGGACATTCTGCGGGGAGAGTGGATGCTCACATGCTCTTCCTGAGGGACATTCTGCGGGGGAGAGTGGAGTCTCACATGCTCTTCCTGAGGGACATTCTGCGGGGAGAGTGGATTCTCACATGCTCTTCCTGAGGGACATTCTGCGGGGGAGAGTGGACTCTCACATGCTCTTCCTGAGGAACATTCTGCGGGGGAGAGTGGATTCTCACATGCTCTTCCTGAGGGACATTCTGCGGGGGAGAGTGGATTCTCACATGCTCTTCCTGAGGACATTCTGCGGGGGAGAGGGGATTCTCACATGCTCTTCCTGAGGGACATTCTGCGGGGAGAGTGGATTCTCACATGCTCTTCCTGAGGGACATTCTGCGGGGGAGAGTGGATTCTCACATGCTCTTCCTGAGGGACATTCTGCGGGGAGAGTGGATTCTCACATGCTCTTCCTGAGGGACATTCTGCGGGGAGAGTGGATTCTCACATGCTCTTCCTGAGGGACATTCTGCGGGGAGAGTGGATTCTCACATGCTCTTCCTGAGGGAAATTCTGCGGGGGAGAGTGGATTCTCACATGCTCTTCCTGAGGGACATTCTGCGGGGGAGAGTGGATTCTCACATGCTCTTCCTGAGGGACATTCTGCAGGGGAGAGTGGATTCTCACATGCTCTTCCTGAGGAACATTCTGCGGGGGAGAGTGGATTCTCACATGCTCTTCCTGAGGAACATTCTGCGGGGGAGAGTGGATTCTCACATGCTCTTCCTGAGGAACATTCTGCGGGGGAGAGTGGATTCTCACATGCTCTTCCTGAGGGACATTCTGCGGGGGAGAGTGAATTCTCACATGCTCTTCCTGAGGGACATTCTGCGGGGAGAGTGGATTCTCACATGCTCTTCCTGAGGAGCATTCTGCGGGGGAGAGTGAATTCTCACATGCTCTTCCTGAGGGACATTCTGCGGGGAGAGTGGATTCTTACATGCTCTTCCTGAGGGACATTCTGCGGGGGAGAGTGGATTCTCACATGCTCTTCTTGAGGGACATTCTGCGGGGAGAGTGGACTCTCTCTTCCTGAGGAACATTCTGCGGGGGAGAGTGGATTCTCACATGCTCTTCCTGAGGGACATTCTGCGGGGGAGAGTGGACTCTCACATGCTCTTCCTGAGGGACATTCTGCGGGGGACAGTGGATTCTCACATGCTCTTCCTGAGGGACATTCTGCGGGGGAGAGTGGATTCTCACATTCTCTTCCTGAGGGACATTCTGCGGGGAGAGTGGACTCTCACATGCTCTTCCTGAGGGAAATTCTGCGGGGGAGAGTGGATTCTCACATGCTCTTCCTGAGGGACATTCTGCGGGGAGAGTGGACTCTCTCTTCCTGAGGAACATTCTGCGGGGGAGAGTGGATTCTCACATGCTCTTCCTGAGGGACATTCTGCAGGGGAGAGTGGATTCTCACATGCTCTTCCTGAGGAACATTCTGCAGGGGAGAGTGGATTCTCACATGCTCTTCCTGAGGGACATTCTGCGGGGGAGAGTGGATTCTCACATGCTCTTCCTGAGGAACATTCTGCGGGGGAGAGTGGATTCTCACATGCTCTTTCTGAGGAACATTCTGCAGGGGAGAGTGGATTCTCACATGCTCTTCCTGAGGGACATTCTGCGGGGAGAGTGGATTCTCACATGATCTTCCTGAGGGACATTCTGCGGGGGAGAGTGGACTCTCACATGCTCTTCCTGAGGGACATTCTGCGGGGGAGAGTGGATTCTCACATGCTCTTCCTGAGGGACATTCTTCGGGGAAGAGTGGATTCTCACATGCTCTTCCTGAGGGATATTCTGCGGGAGAGTGGACTCTCTCTTCCTGAGGAACATTCTGCGGGGAGAGTGGATTCTCACATGCTCTTCCTGAGGGACATTCTGCGGGGGAGAGTGGATTCTCACATGCTCTTCCTGAGGGACATTCTGCGGGGGAGAGTGGATTCTCACATGCTCTTCCTGAGGGACATTCTGCGGGGAGAGTGGATTCTCACATGCTCTTCCTGAGGGACATTCTGCGGGGGAGAGTGGATTCTCACATGCTCTTCCTGAGGGACATTCTGCGCGGGAGAGTGGATTCTCACATGCTCTTCCTGAGGAACATTCTGCGGGGGAGAGTGGATTCTCACATGCTCTTCCTGAGGGACATTCTGCGGGGGAGAGTGGATTCTCACATGCTCTTCCTGAGGGACATTCTGCGGGGGAGAGTGGATTCTCACATGCTCTTCCTGAGGGACATTCTGCGGGGGAGAGTGGATTCTCACATGCTCTTCCTGAGGGACATTCTGCGGGGGAGAGTGGATTCTCACATGCTCTTCCTGAGGAACATTCTACGGGGGAGAGTGGATTATCACATGCTCTTCCTGAGGGACATTCTGCGGGGAGAGTGGATTCTCACATGCTCTTCCTGAGGGACATTCTGCGGGGGAGAGTGGACTCTCACATGCTCTTCCTGAGGGACATTCTGCGGGGGAGAGTGGACTCTCACATGCTCTTCCTGAGGGACATTCTGCGGGGGAGAGTGGATTCTCACATGCTCTTCCTGAGGGACATTCTGCGGGGGAGAGTGGATTCTCACATGCTCTTCCTGAGGAACATTCTGCGGGGAGAGTGGATTCTCACATGCTCTTCCTGAGGGACATTCTGCGGGGGAGAGTGGATTCTCACATGCTCTTCCTGAGGGACATTCTGCAGGGGAGAGTGGATTCTCACATGCTCTTCCTGAGGAACATTCTGCAGGGGAGAGTGGACTCTCGCATGTTCTTCCTGAGGAACATTCTGCGGGGGAGAGTGGATTCTCACATGCTCTTCCTGAGGGACATTCTGCGGGGAGAGTGGATTCTCACATGCTCTTCCTGAGGAACATTCTTCGGGGGAGAGTGGATTCTCACATGCTCTTCCTGAGGAACATTCTGCGGGGGAGAGTGGATTCTCACATGCTTTTCCTGAGGGACATTCTGCGGGGGAGAGTGGATTCTCACATGCTCTTCCTGAGGGACATTCTGCGGGGGAGAGTGGATTCTCACATGCTCTTCCTGAGGGACATTCTGCGGGGGAGAGTGGATTCTCACATGCTCTTCCTGAAGGACATTCGGCAGGGGAGAGTGGATTCTCACATGCTCTTCTTGAGGAACATTCTGCGGGGGAGAGTGGATTCTCACATGCTCTTCCTGAGGAACATTCTGCGGGGGAGAGTGGATTCTCACATGCTCTTCCTGAGGAACATTCTGCGGGGGAGAGTGGATTCTCACATGCTCTTCCTGAGGGACATTCTGCGGGGGAGAGTGGATTCTCACATGCTCTTCCTGAGGGACATTCTGCGGGGGAGAGTGGATTCTCACATGCTCTTCCTGAGGAGCATTCTGCGGGGGAGAGTGGATTCTCACATGCTCTTCCTGAGGGACATTCTGCGGGGGAGAGTGGATTCTCACATGCTCTTCCTGAGGGACATTCTGCGGAGGAGAGTGGATTCTCACATGCTCTTCCTGAGGGACATTCTGCGGGGAGAGTGGACTCTCTCTTCCTGAGGAACATTCTGCGGGGGAGAGTGGATTCTCACATGCTCTTCCTGAGGGACATTCTGCGGGGGAGAGTGGACTCTCACATGCTCTTCCGGAGGGACATTCTGCGGGGGAGAGTGGATTCTCACATGCTCTTCCTGAGGGACATTCTGCGGGGGAGAGTGGATTCTCACATGCTCTTCCTGAGGGACATTCTGCGGGGGAGAGTGGACTCTCACATGCGCTTCCTGAGGTACATTCTGCGGGGAGAGTGGATTCTCACATGCTCTTCCTGAGGGACATTCTGCGGGGAGAGTGGACTCTCTCTTTCTGAGGAACATTCTGCGGGGAGAGTGGATTCTCACATGCTCTTCCTGAGGGACATTCTGCGGGGAGAGTGGATTCTCACATGCTCTTCCTGAGGAACATTCTGCAGGGGAGAGTGGATTCTCACATGCTCTTCCTGAGGGACATTCTGCGGGGGAGAGTGGATTCTCACATGCTCTTCCTGAGGAACATTCTGCGGGGGAGAGTGGATTCTCACATGCTCTTCCTGAGGAACATTCTGCAGGGGAGAGTGGATTCTCACATGCTCTTCCTGAGGGACATTCTGCGGGGGAGAGTGGATTCTCACATGCTTGCTCTTCCTGAGGGACATTCTGCGGGGAAGAGTGGATTCTCACATGCTCTTCCTGAGGGACATTCTGCGGGGAGAGTGGACTCTCTCTTCCTGAGGAACATTCTGCGGGGAGAGTGGATTCTCACATGCTCTTCCTGAGGGACATTCTGCGGGGGAGAGTGGATTCTCACATGCTCTTCCTGAGGGACATTCTGCGGGGAGAGTGGATTCTCACATGCTCTTCCTGAGGGACATTCTGCGGGGGAGAGTGGATTCTCACATGCTCTTCCTGAGGGACATTCTGCGGGGGAGAGTGGATTCTCACATGCTCTTCCTGAGGGACATTCTGCGGGGGAGAGTGGATTCTCACATGCTCTTCCTGAGGGACATTCTGCGGGGAGAGTGGATTCTCACATGCTCTTCCTGAGGGACATTCTGCGGGGGAGAGTGGATTCTCACATGCTCTTCCTGAGGGACATTCTGCGGGGGAGAGTGGATTCTCACATGCTCTTCCTGAGGGACATTCTGCGGGGGAGAGTGGATTCTCACATGCTCCTCCTGAGGGACATTCTGCGGGGGAGAGTGGATTCTCACATGCTCTTCCTGAGGAACATTCTGCGGGGGAGAGTGGATTCTCACATGCTCTTCCTGAGGGACATTCTGCGGGGGAGAGTGGATTCTCACATGCTCTTCCTGAGGAACATTCTGCGGGGAGCGTGGACTCTCACATGCTCTTCCTGAGGAACATTCTGCGGGGGAGCGTGGACTTTCACATGCTCTTCCTGAGGAACATTCTGCGGGGGAGAGTGGACTCTCAGGTTCTGCTCAACTCTTTTCCTCTGCACGTGCCGCCTCGATCGACCCGCACCCTCACCCTGTTCGCCGTGCCTCGAGCTCGAGTCAGAACTATCGAATCAGGGATGTTCTGCAGGATCCCTAAAGCCATGAATGTTTTTTGGCCAGTCATTTGAACGTAGACATCTTTCATGACAGTTTTGGCGTTTTAAAGCTCTCGTGATTAGGTACGTTTTAACCGTATAGTCATCATCACTTCGTTCATCATGTCATTCATCTTCTACTTTTATAACGACTTTAGGCTGTGATATATGTGTTGTGTTTCATGTCTTTTATCTTTTTGACTTCGCCTGTCAGTGGAGTATGACTCTGTTGGCGTTGAAAGCAAATAAACAAATAAACAAAGTTGATAAGCGTTCCACACTTTTAACGACCGGTACTTGCAAGTACTTTTGGTCCTCATCAAACTGCGGGATTTTCCCGTATTGTTTTTGTACGCAATGGAGTGGAAAATATATTGTCCGTTCTGCTTGTTGTGATTATATGCCCGGCGATCTTCTAAAACTAACAGCGATTGGAAAAAGTGGCAATAAAATCGGAAGCTCATCGATGCACATCAACGGCGGTATAGTTAGTGGTTGCGACTCTCAATTTTTGCAAATCGATTCATTTGTTTTCAACATTAGGAGTATTGTATAATTTGTCTGTGGCTGTATATAACACTATGCTTTATATATCATGAAAAAGAATAAATTTTCCTCAAAAGACTAACAAACAATAACACAAAACTGGCAATTAAATCGGAAGCTCATCGATGCACATCGACGGCGACCTATTTAGCGTCGGCGATTTGTTTATAAAGTCATTGTCATGCTTCTCGACGCACTTAACCATTGTGGCGAGTTGTTCCTGATTAGTATACCCAAGTCCCGTAGCAGGCTTTGTCAATGACGTCACTAGTGCCATTCTTGTGTAGCATTGCAAAATATATCTGATTTTGAGTTGAAAGCTAATTAAAGACTTATTCAAATTATTGTTTTTAAGTTTGAATTTTCATGTTAATCATTATTAAAGGTATTTTATCACTGTATTTCATATTAGTTGGCACTTCAGAAACTTGTGACGTAATAATATTGTATCCAATATGCATTTCCCTCACCTTTTGCTATTGTGGCGCAGTGCCGAGTGCTTTGCGAATACTAGCTTGCCTGGGGTTCAATTCATTCCGCCCTTATTTTATTCGAGTTGGTATAGTTTGCATGTTGTTGTTATTCATGACTTATACTTAGTCAGTCATGCATCACAGATTCTTCACGGATTGCTTCACGGATCAGAGCGCTGCTCGAACGCACGCTAGTAGCGCTAGTAGCGCGTTCGTTCTCCATGGCAACCAGGCGTGAGCCAATGCAAAGCCAGAACGTATCCCCTTTCTGGCTTTTGATTGGCTGACGCCTGGTTGCCATGGAGAACGAAAGCGCTACTAGCGTGTGTCGGAGCAGCGCTCAGTTTGATCGGAAACGTCACAGAGCCTCCAAAAATGTCGCACTCGATGTAAACAATGGTAGGAAAGGACGAATTTGTCAATGACCTTCATGAAGTACACAAGGTACTTGTTTTGTATTTTTTCCAAACTTACAACTTTGAATTTGGGAATAATTTGATTTAATTCTTAAATTTAAAAAAGATAATTTTAAAACCATAACGGTAGCCTAAGAAATTGTTGCTAACAAAATCAAAAGGTCATTATTTCTTTTTCTGCGTAAGTAAGCCTATCAGGACATGACAGCGATTAGGGCTGATTGATAGGCTCATTCCATGTGACAGGAAGCTCTTATTGACCGTACATCATAATATGCAGTTCGTAGCCCGCAGACTGGTATTCATGTCCGAAGGCTGATCAGTGATCATTCTCAACTTTCCCGTTTCTTTCAAAGGGTGAAATATGAAACGCAATGTAGGTATAAGAAAGAGATGATGGACATTGCCGAAAGGAAATGACATGAATGGCATTGAGTAAAGGAGTTATATGATAATGTCGAGATTAAAGCACCACATCAATGGATTTTCTTCAGAAATATCGGTGACTCCATGAACCATAAATACGTAAAATTAACGTCAAAATCGAGCATCGAGGTGTCCATATAATATTTAAACTCCACAAGGCTCAGTGAAAATGTTGGAGAACTAGTAATGACATTCTGCGAGAAAATCGAAAAAGTAGGGGAGAGTGCACAGGCAGATCAAGGGGAGGGAGGCATTATTTAGGGCCCCCAGGCATATATATATATATATATATATATATATATATATATATATATATATATATATATATATATATATATATATATATATATATATATATATATATATATATATATATATATATATATATATATATATATATATATATATATATATATATATATATATATATATATATATATATATATATATATATATATATATATATATATATATATATATATATATATATATATATATATATATATATATATATATATATATATATATATATATATATATATATATATATATATATATATATATATATATATATATATATATATATATATATATATATATATATATATATATATATATATATATATAT
>JAXIVJ010007223.1:0-61926 GCA_036785665.1 Chirona hameri | reverse complement strand
ATAAGGATAGAAGTACGCTATGAGAAAGTGGGATCAAATTATATGTGTGCAGATGACATTTAGAGCAGATGTACATAATCGCGCACATCTCACATAGCTCTCATTCCCAGAAGAATGCCTGTAATAGTTGACTAAACAACATGGCGTGACATATCCCGGTCCAATATCCAATCAATCCCAAGCCATAGAGACTAGGTAGACCCGTCCGGGGTAGGCAGCGAAATGCGTGATGTCACGGGCACGTGACGTCGCACGCTCCCTATTCAAATAGTGTTAAATCGGCCTACTTTCGGGTCCTACCATTTGAATACCTTAGGTGCCAGAGGGATCAATTGAGCACTTAATGATAGATTGAAATGTCCTCTACAGCTCGCTTTTGGGACATTTTCTCCTAAATTGCAAGGGTGAGCCGCTAGACGATGTCAAAGCGAGGCATGCAACCAAGCGAGGCCCATGCCATATAAGGCAATGTTTGGATTTTGGTCACGGGGAACTGCCGCTGGATGCTGTTTTTGGTTGAAGTGCGAATTTTGTATTATTTCACCTGGTTGTTGATGAAGGAAGGTGACTTGAGGATACTTTGTAGAAGTATCTATCAGGTGAACGTATTTTTACCTCTGGATTACACTTGTTTCACCTACAATTATGTTGAAGCTCGTTGAGTGACGAATACGCCACCGTAAATAAACATGGCGACCGCGCCGGTCGAAGGCGTAATTCTTTTGGTGGACTGAGAAGTCTCTTCGAGACGGTCTACGAAAGGAAATACGAGTCTCCCGATTCGGCCACTCCATTGGTGGAAATCGAGCTGGAAAGTGACGCCATGGGACAGGGTGGACACGTTACGGAGATAGCCATGACATCCCCCTGATCAATCCGACTGAGGCTATTTAGCTATGTCTCAGCATTGAATAGGTACAACATATTTACTAAAACGTTCATGTTTACATCAGACGTTTTTTTGCACCCTAAAAATGAGCAGTACTTCGCAAATCAATCATAACTCTTCGAAAAATACGCTGAGCTTACCATCCGTGGCCGTCACTACGTAGACAAAGGACCGTAAAATGCGGTCGCGGGCTCATTTGGGCGCGAGAAGTACTGATTTGCTACCTAGAACGATTTTGTGCAATGTGTGCGTATTTGGAAACCGTGCGTATATATGGCCTTTACCTACTTGAACTAATCAAATAAACAAGACATTTGTAGCAAGGAGACAGGGAGTGATAGCATTGTTTGATAGGTAGATTTCAGTTGATATTGAAATTGTCTGGTTGGTACATACCTCTCACCTGATCTTCAGTGACCTGCCGTTTGTGACCGCGGGACTGACCTGTGTGCAGGCGGGTGTGCTGCTGCACGTGGCTGAGCTGCTTGAAGCGCCGGTCACAGTAGGAGCACTTGTATGGCTTCTCGCCCGTGTGCACCCGGATATGCTGCACCAGCTGGTGGTTGGAGGAGAAGGACTTGAGGCACTGTTGACACTGGTGTGGCTTCACCTCACTGCGGTGCACCTCCCGCGCGTGCAGCTGCATCGCTGACTTGTGCATGAAGATCTGGAACATGCCGCAGGAGGACGCGGTGTTAGAAATGCTCCTGCTAACGCGACACATCGTCCAGTGGATATGAAGGCAAATAAGAACAGCCCGAGGACAGATAACTTTTGACGCGAGAATAAAACCACTACGTTTCCGCTTTTATTTTAATTGAAACGTATGAGGTACCTACGCTTTGTTATCGGCCTTCAATTAATAGCAGTCTTGGATCTGTATTCTCATGACGAGCTCCGTTTGAGGTTTGCATCATCTGCCGGCGAGCAGTAGTGTACATACAGCAGCCGAGGGCCCCGCAGCCAGTGCTCGTTGGTCACAGAGACGGCGTGGCGTGTCGGTACCGTACGAGGAGGAAATCTGTCTGGGATCAGAACTGGTCCGGCCGACTCCGCCGCACACCGCAGACAGACGTATAATCATAGGTGTCGATTTATATACCTTTGGGGTGGCCCTCGCCCCCCCCCCAATGTTGAGTTCGTCCCTCCCCCCAATGGTACCCTCGCCCCCCCCCCAATGTTCACTCTCGCCCCCTCCCCCCAATGTTTTGGCCGCTGGCGGATCCAAGAGGGAGCAAAGCGGACAAGCCTCCCACACCGCCTGAACTCGGCAAACAAATTGACACAATTGGTTAAACAATACTCTCCTTTGTATACAAGTTGCCCATATTTTTTTAGGTAATGTGTAAAGCCATGCCCTCCCCTTAGATCCGTCCCCTGTTCGCCCTCCCCCATCGTTTTCAAAAATCGATACCGCTGCGTATAATCCCTCCCCAGTCCCCGACAACGGCGCGCACCGAGCAAGGTCGTGTGTTCGTGTGACAACGGCGCGCACCGAGCAAGGTCGTGTGTTCGGGGAATCATCAACAGATGGGAAATATCCACACGTTACCAAACCGTGGCTTTTCATCGGCCTCGAACGCAAAAAGCTAAACGCCAAGCCTAGGCCAGGCCAGTGCCGATGGCGAAGCTAGTAAACACGATTCCGGGGAAAAAAATGGCGAAAGATATTCTTAGCCTATTCCAAGAGCGTGATAAACATAAGCGCATCATAATCATAAAGGAGGGATAACATTTGCACTACTGCACATATACGTTTGCTTTGTAAGTGGCCGGGACGCAAGTTTACAACCATGCTACGGAATTTGCACCGCCCGCCGGAGGTGACGTCATGTTGACGTCAACTTCGTCGGCGCGAGGTGCGCACAGCTCATGGGAGGGTTTCAAATGCGCAAACGCGCAGTCAGCTGCGTCGGCGCGAGGTGTGCACGGTTCATGGGAGGGTTTGCTGACGTACTCCCATAAGTAGGCAACTCACTGATTTATATTTACGGCTTCGGTCAGTATGGCAATCAGCCATGTAATTAAATGAATTAGGTCTCCGATAGCCCGTTTTATATATGTGAGATAGGCAATTTGGAAGTGGTAAACGAGGTCTGCATGTCGCTGCACGGTGTCGGCTGCGTCTGCCTGAGATGTACATGGTATGTACTTGGTATGATTTCATGTCATGTGTGTCAAGGAAGCGGCGCGGTGGAAGGAGAGGTCTGCATGGTCGAACATTTTATGTCCCTTGAAGTGACACCACTAAGGTTATTTTTGTAGTGTCTATCTATATTGAATGTGCCATGGCCGAACCTGTCGAGAAAATGTTACTACATGTATTATAATTTCTAACCGATAAATATTAAGTCAGGTAGAGTTATGCATCTATGTTACAACATGCTACGGAATCGTAGAACTGGTTCAAATTGTAACATCGCGAATCATAAGAGTAAGTATTTATGAATAATGTTGACAGCCACCCTGCACCACACAATGGGCATGGCTTTATACTAACTCAAAGGGCTACATTGTCTATACATAAATACTGTGACACAATGTGACATCGTGCGCCTGCTGTGAATGCCTGACTCCAGATTGTTCGCTGCTTATGCTTTTATGACTCGAGGTGCAGAATAGCCGTGTTTCACGGAGCTACCTCATGATGTGTATAAATACATGTTTTTTTTTTTTGACCCCTAAAATAAAAATAAAATTAAAAAATTGGAAAAATCCCCACAAAATCACAATTTTCAAAGATGTTAGAAACCCAGAACATATGTGAGATAACTGAATATGGACAATACCCATACCAAATTTCAAAGCAATATCTTCATTTTTGACAGAGCGATGGCTCCCTAAGTGTAAGAAACTCATGACGTCATTTAAAAAAAACTTTTTTGGACAAGATGCGAACAAATAGTTACCTTTTCTGTATTTCTGAGCTAAAACTGGTCTAGGAACATGCCTTTTGTTTTACATTTATCAATTTCTAATTTTGAGGTTTTCTGAAGAGCAAAATCGCTGTTCTGGACGGGGTAAATCCGAGGTCATTCACTCGACCTGGAAGGTCACCCGTTGACCTGAAACCTAAGAATCGCATACTGTTAGATTCCTCTTATGACAGGAAACATGCTGGTTATTACCGCATTGCTCTAAGTTGCTTGGTTTGGAAGTTAACAGGGGGGGCTGTCAGCCCCCCGTAGGGCGAAGGTGAAAAAAGCTCCCGTAGGGCGAGGGTTAAATCCTAAAAATAGGGTAGGGTTTTCCACATATTCACTAACCAAGCTGGATTTTTTCCAGATCTGAAATAGCCATTTTCCTTACCAACATTTTTGTTTAAAGCTTCATCCATCCAAAACTGAACCAGTCCAGCTCATAATGCCTTTTTCCCAAGGTGTCTACAATTTAATGACACAAAAGCCCTGGCCGAATTTTTGCGATGCCTTTTGCAACTTGTCAGGCGTATGAAATTGAACTATAAAGTGCTGCCGTGAACTCAAGGAACACATTTCATCACCACTTAAATTCCTCTCGGTTGATAGCGTTAGTCCTGAGGCTTGTTACCTTCTTTCCGTTCCTCACTCTCACATTCATGTTAGCCAAACCTACGGAGTTTGAATCTAAGTAAAATTAACCAAACTGGCAGAGCTCGAAGCTAAGTGAAATCAATAATTATTTGTCCATCTTGCGTCCGTAAAGCTAAAAACAGTTTTGCAGGCAATTAAAGTTTTCAAAGCATGAAGATAAACATAAACTCCGGACTCGTAAACAATGTACTTCGGCTTGCACGACCGTAACAAAATCCTAGGCCTTGGCAGTCCCCATTGTTTCCCTCCCTGCCTGTCATTGGTTGGCTCTGGTGTGACGTCATCCACACACTGACCAATCAGCACCCAAAGTTTGAATGCTGAAGTTGTGACGGCATCCACAGAGCGTACTGCCCAATCAGTGCTCGAAGTGCGAATCCCGTAGCATGAATGTAAACTTGCGGCCGGGACAGTACAGCGGCCGTTATGTGATTGAACTTTGCTGGTTTTGCCCAGAAGCCACCGCAGAAGACATGTTTAGCTGATCTGGCATAAAGGTGGCACAATACTGCCGATACCATCGAGCTGATCTGGCAGAAAGGTGGCACAATACTGCCGATACCATCGAGTTGATCGGGCAGAAAGGTGGCACAATACTGCCGATACCATCGAGTTGATCGGGCAGAAAGGTGGCACAATACTGCCGACACCATCGAGTTGATCGGGCAGAAAGGTGGCACAATACTGCCGATACCATCGAGTTGATCGGGCAGAAAGGTGGCACAATACTGCCGATACCATCGAGTTGATCGGGCAGAAAGGTGGCACAATACTGCCGATACCATCGAGTTGATCGGGCAGAAAGGTGGCACAATACTGCCGATACCATCGAGCTGATCTGGCAGTAAGGTGGCACAATACTGCCGATACCATCGAGTTGATCGGGCAGAAAGGTGGCACAATACTGCCGATACCATCGAGCTGATCTGGCAGTAAGGTGGCACAATACTGCCGATACCATCGAGCGAGAACAGCCGAACAAGCTGACTAACCAGCCGGACTCTATAATCACTTCACTGGTCACACCAGCGACCAGTGCAGTCTTCAATTATTTCATGACTGGACATACCTGAGCGAATCCATGGCCACGACTCATGCTAGGACCCATTCGTCACTGATCGCCATCACCTGGTCAGCCTGGTGACTCAGCCTGGTAGCCGAGGTGATACTGATCTGCCGCCGAGTGTCGTGCATCCTATACTGAGTCATCCTAGACTGAGTCATCCTAGACTGGGTCATCCTAGACTGAGTCATCCTAGACTGAGTCATCCTAGACTGAGTCATCCTAGACTGGGTCCTAGACTGGGCCACGATAAGTCAGAGTTCGTCCGAAACTCTGCGCCGTGTCTGCCGATCTGAGCCAGTGTATTCCATCCGCCTGAGTCGCGGCTTAGCTGCGCCAGTTACATCCCCGGCCCTACGGCCACTCATAGTCTCATACCGCCTCAGGAATGTCTCCGTGTCAGTTTCCGCGCGCCTGTGGTCTGCCGATACCATCGACGCGCCCAACTGAAACATCAGAGCTCTCGACAATTAGAACATGGCGCCAGTAGCAGCAGTGCCGACCTAAGTAGGCCCGAGCTGGAGGTTCGCTCCTTGGGAGTGTCCCCTGCCGCCAACAGGCGGCACACCCGCGACCCGCGAACGAACGAACACACCCGCGAACACACCCGCGAACCAACTCCGCTTTCCACCGCTGTCTCTGCTGCTGCCGGCGTGACTTTCTATGCGTTGCAGGCGGCATTATCTGACCCAGCAACTATTCTGCCGTAATTCGAGGCCTCGGCCGATGACGGCATCTATCAGTCTTGAACGCTTCAGAAAGCGAGTGCTTACAGTATCCACATGTGAGCAACTGAAGCTATTCATACGCCTTGAACACTTCAAAAGACCTGTCATCTTTCGCGGAAAGCCGAGTCGGCTTTGCAAAATTAAAACGTAATTAGTCGTGTTACGGCCACCACATCCGGTTGTTGGTGACATTTCATGCCGATTGCGCTAACGGTGGCCGCACGACGCTGCAGCGAGCCGGGGAGGCACGGACCTCTGCTGTCCAGTGAAACATGACAGCCAATGAGGCGTGCGGTAGGCGTGCGGTAGGCGTGCGGTAGGCGTGCGGTAGGTGTGCGGTAGGCGTGCGGTAGGCGTGCGGTAGGCGTGCGGTAGGCGTGCGGTAGGCGTGCGGTAGGTGTGCGGTAGGTGTGCGGTAGGTGTGCGGTAGGCGTGCGGTAGGCGTGCGGTAGGCGTGCGGTAGACGTGCGGTAGGCGTGCGGTAGGCGTGCGGTAGGCGTGCCGTAGGCGTGCGGTAGGCGTGCGGTAGGCGTGCGGTAGGCGTGCGGTAGGTGTGCGGTAGGCGTGCGGTAGGCGTGCGGTAGGCGTGCGGTAGGCGTGCCGTAGGCGCGGATAAGAAGCTCATGTGAACGATGTGTGCCTCACACGTTGACAAATGTTGTGTGGTGCCTGATGACAGCGTATTATCGCCGTATTGAAACGCACAGGAAGTGGCCGGTAAAGCTGGACAGGGCCCAATATTAAGTTAAAGGAAATAGTTCACCTTGGAATTTTTTACCAAACACGATTTGATTATATTTGTTAATATAATTTCTTTTTATACTGTCAAAAATGGCCTTATATCGCGCCGATTCAGGACAGAAGGCCGTAAATTTGTATTGTTTATCAAAACTATATGCATACTCTCTGAGTCAGAGTCCTGACGTCACGCGAATGTAAAAAATGGTTCAGCCAATCAGATTCGAAAGTAGTCTCGTAAGGATAGACTGGCATTGGAGATGTGCCAACCGGCGGCCGGCGGTTCACTTGCTAGCACTAACTGCAAGCTGATTGGCTGATGGTATAGCCTCTGCCCGGGCTAGAACCAGTACAACATTCTTTCGCCAGCACCGCATTCCTTCGCCAAAAAAAATAAATATATTCGGCTGGAGAGTCTTTTCAGTCAAGCAAACTTGCAGATAGGGGTTTCCCAACACGGGCTACAAAACTGCTATCTCAGTTTAAAACTAATGTTGAAGGTGAACTATTTCCTTTAAAGGAAATAGTTCACCTTCAGAAAATTTTCAGAACACGATTTTATTATATTTTTAATACAGTTTCTTTTTTTCTTTTCAAAAATGGTCCTACATCGCGCCAATTCAGGACAGAAGGTCGTAAATTATTAATGTTATGGTGTGCGTTATTGGTCTGCGCATGCTCAATGCAGTGCTGGCACTCTCAGACGGTACGGTATATCATATATGCGCCGCATTCCTTCGCCAAAAAGTCAAATATCTTCGGCTGGAGAGTCTTTTCAGCCAAGCAAAGTTGCAGATAAGGATTTCTCAACACGGGCTACAAAACTGCTATTTCAGTTCAAAATCCCATGTTGAAGGTGAACTATTTCCTTTAAACACTGAGACACCATAACGTGTTACTGAAACGGGGAAGAGTTTCATATTAAGGCAAGCCACGCTATAGAAAGGCAGGTCACGACAGGCCATGCCATGATTCTCTGGGAAGGCATGAACGTCTGTCTCGAAAGTACACGTAGGATGTTCTAAGAGTCGGTTCTGTGTTTTCGTCGCAGTAATTCCTCGTGGAAGAAGCCTGTGAGTCGGTCATCTAAGTTATGAAGTCACCACACTGCAATGTCCACAGGTGTCACCGCACAAGCATGGAGCGGGAACAGCCGAACAAGGGGCTCCGCCACGGGGGTGGACGTGTCCCCCCATTCTTGAGCCAGGGGGATTACCCCCCCCCCCCGCATTTTCCCTGACGAAACAACATGAAATCAGTGTTGAACAAGCTTTCGCTGACGCATCTCTCCCCCTTCCTCAAAATTTTCCCCTGGCGCTCTATACCCCTCCGCTCAACAGCTTTTCACGCTGACGCTCCACTCCCCCCGTCAACAAACAACTTTTCACGCTGACGCTCCACTCCCCCCGTCAACAAACAACTTTTCGCTGATGGCGACCACTCGGCTTCCGACGATCCCCCCCCCCCCCATTTCAAAGGCGTGGCGGAGCCCCTGAGCCGAGCAAGCTGAATAACCAGCCGTGCTCTATAATCACTTCACTGGTCACGCAAGCGACCAGTGAAGTCTTCAATTATTTCATGATTGGACATACATGAGCCAATCCATTGTTACAACTCATGCTACGTTAAGTGTGACTGACACCTGTGCTGTCGTTCAAAATTGAATACCGGACCCGATAGGCAGCCCAGTGTGGCGCGTGCCGGACGGTTTTAGGCCCTGCAGGACCAACCTGTGACCGACTCTGAGGTCCGAGCGCAGTGCACACCGACCAGCGCCTCGCACGACGTTCAGCCGGGATTACACGGCGATACAATGTAGACGAATATTCCACGGACGTGAACACTGAACAGCCGGAATACCGGCCGCCAGCTGGCCGTCAAATGAGTGCCGCTTTCCGCAGCGCCGGTCGGAATCGGAAGGCTTCGGTGATTTATAGTCCCGGAGGAATGCGACGGTCCGGCTGGTCGCTGTAAACTGTGTGTCCTCGGCTATCAACGGCCTGCTGGGCGCTGCAAACAACGGTCTGTCAACTGTCTCTGGCCTATTCTAACAACGGTGTGGGCACTCTCTGTGTGATACTTACTGACTTTGTTTAGTCCGTACTCGCAGGGGCGGCGCCACGGATTTTTGCCAGGGGTGGCAAAATTGACTGAGTAGGTACGCATGTATCCTCTACTGGGGAACAGTGTCACGGAAGTGTAACATGCTTATAAACCTCGCGACAAACAAGATTTAAACCCAACGCATTTCTTCCTATTTTTGTGTTATTAATTAGCGGATAGGTATCTATTTTTGCAAGTTTAAAAAAAAAATTGGCACATTTTATTTTGATACCGTTCCCATAAAATATTACTAGCACCCCACGATGAATTAACTGCTGTATCGCGTTTTTCAGATGGCAGACAATTTATAATTATCAAATAATAGCTTCTGTAAGTATAATCTTGGAACTCAGTACGTTGGACAGGAATTAGGAGAAGAAACGAATATACTCGTTTCCTACATATGTAACGGTTGTACAATATTTAAGAGGCGCTGTTCCCTAGGGAAACCGCCAGCCGCGCGCGGAACCGGCGTCGCTTTTGTCGTGATGGGGGTTGCGGGTGTTGCGCCAGGATTGTATCGGTGTGGAGATTGTGGCAGCACGGTCATGTGGAACTATGATGGTTAGAATCATGTGGACGCATGTGGAACAATACAGAGGTTCGTTATCAAACTGGAGTGGTATGACAGACGGCGACGCTACCTGAAAGGCAGGAACAGGAACCCGCAACACATATATGTAAGGCAATGTTTGAATGTTGCGGTGGGTAGAGGTAAAGTACCGCATAAAGTATAATGATGTCGTTATTATTTCGTAATTGGTATAAACATGCAAGTTTATTAATGTCAAGACAATTATGACATATAAAGACATAGGAACAGCAAGCACTGCACTCGGTGGACGCGTTTCGTCTTACATAATTCCTCGGCACCATATGATTAGACGAATTTATACACACGTGTGTAGCGACACATGACGTGTGTCGCTAACTCTTTGACTTATCGAGATATATACGGTTTTGTTAAGGACACCCATATATAGGCGAAATTTGACTTTTGATGAACTCTGGTGACCTCAATATTGACCGGCCTAAGAAATGGCTGGTATACTTTCGATAGAGCTTGTCTCGAGTTATCTAACGTCGTTTTCCGCTTATCGCTACACCATGCTTTTTTAAGATCTTAGGGGGCGGCTATCCGCCCCCCCCCTCCCGGCAGCCTGTGGTTGGCGCGAACCCCGGCTGTGCACGGGTTAACATTAATCATATTTTATTTCTTTAATTAAAACATTACACGTCTGCCCTACTCTTCCTGCCTCTGCCCTGTCGTGCCTTGCCTCTGCTCCACCATCTGTCTTGCCCTGCCACAACTCTGTCTTGCTTTGTCCTGCCTTGCCTTGCTCTGCCCTGCCTTGCCCTGCTCTGTCCTGCCCTGCCCCGTCATATCCTGCCATATCCTGTCCTGTCATGCCCTGTCTCTGTCCCGCCTCTGCCCCGCCTCTGCCCCACTTCTGTTCCTCCCTGTCCTGTCCCTCCCTGTCCTGTCCCTCCCTGTCCTGTCCCTCCCTGTCCTGTCCCTCCCTGTCCTGTCCCTCCCTGTCCTGTCCCTCCCTGTCCTGTCCCTCCCTGTCCTGTCCCTCCCTGTCCTGTCCCTCCCTGTCCTGTCTCTCCCTGTCCTGTCCCTCCCTGTCATGTCCCTCCCTGTCCTGTCCCTCCCTGTCCTGTCCCTCCCTGTCCTGTCCCTCCCTGTCATGTCCCTCCCTGTCCTGTCCCTCCCTGTCCTGTCCCTCCCTGTCCTGTCCCTCCCTGTCCTGTCCCTCCCTGTCCTGTCCCTCCCTGTCCTGTCCCTCCCTGTCCTGTCCCTCCCTGTCCTGTCCCTCCCTGTCCTGTCCCTCCCTGTCCTGTCCCTCCCTGTCCTGTCCCTCCCTGTCCTGTCCCTCCCTGTCCTGTCCCTCCCTGTCCTGTCTCTCCCTGTCCTGTCACTCCCTGTCCTGTCCCTCCCTGTCCTGTCCCTCCCTGTCCTGTCCCTCCCTGTCCTGTCCCTCCCTGTCCTGTCCCTCCCTGTCCTGTCCCTCCTTGTCCTGTCCCTCCCTGTCCTGTCCCTCCCTGTCCTGTCCCTCCTTGTCCTGTCCCTCCCTGTCCTGTCCCTCCCTGTCCTGTCCTGTCCCTCCCTGTCCTGTCCCTCCCTGTCCTGTCCCTCCCTGTCCTGTCCATCCCTGTCCTGTCCCTCCCTGTCCTGTCCCTCCCTGTCCTGTCCCTCTCTGTCCTGTCCCTCCCTGTCCTGTCCCTCCCTGTTCTGTCCCTCCCTGTCCTGTCCCTCCCTGTCCTGTCCCTCCCTGTCCTGTCCCTCCCTGTCCTGTCCCTCCCTGTCCTGTCCCTCCCTGTCCTGTCCCTCCCTGTCCTGTCCCTCCCTGTCCTGTCCCTCCCTGTCCTGTCCCTCCCTGTCCTGTCCCTCCCTGTCCTGTCCCTCCCTGTCCTGTCCCTCCCTGTCCTGTCCCGCCCTGTCCTGTCCCTCCCTGTCCTGTCTCTCCCTGTCCTGTCCCTCCCTGTCCTGTCCCTCCCTGTCCTGTCCCTCCCTGTCCTGTCCCTCCCTGTCCTGTCCCTTCCTGTCCTGTCCCTCCCTGTCCTGTCCCTCCCTGTCCTGTCCCTCCCTGTCCTGTCCCTCCCTGTCCTGTCCCTCACTGTCCTGTCCCTCCCTGTCCTGTCCCTCCCTGTCCTGTCCCTCCCTGTCCTGTTCCTCCCTGTCCTGTCCCTCCCTGTCCTGTCCCTCCATGTCCTGTCCCTCCCTGTCCTGTCCCTCCCTGTCCTGTCCCTCCCTGTCCTGTCCCTCCCTGTCATGTCCCGCCCTACCCTGCCCCGCCCTGCTTGACCCTGCTCTGCCCGTTGTCGCCACCCTGTCCTGCCCCACCCTACCCTGCCCCGCCCTGATTGGCCCTGCTCTGCCCGTTGCCGTCACCCTGTCCTGCCCCACCCTACCCTGCCCCGCCCTGCTTGGCCCTGCTCTGCCCGTTGCCGCCACCCTGTCCTGCCCGCCCAGTGGCGCCGGCACAGCTGGTGCATTGGCGCGCTGTCGGTTAGTTAAGTCAATTCAGATTACCCGATACAGGCGAGAGTTTTGGTAAAATTGGCGAATATTATGGCCGCGACTAGATATAATTGTTTGAATAGCAATATAGACTAACGTGACTAAAATTTGCAATTGTCGACGAAGGGAACTGTTCCATATATGTTCACAGCGGTCGGAATCCACAATTTTGACAAAACAGCACCGGTAAAATTTTGACATTGGCCTAAATTTTAGGGGAAGCAATGCAACCCCAGTGACACGGCAGGGGTGTCAGTCTGCCACCCCTGCCCCTATGGTGGCGCCGCCCCCAGTGTCACGGCAGGGGTGGCAGTCTGCCACTCCTGCCCCTATGGTGGCGCCACCATTCGTAGACTGGCTTTAGTTTGCTAGAGCGGTCCGTGAAAGGGCAACCTATCCACGTGGATATTCTGCTGCTTTTAGAAAACGGAACCGTTGTTGCTCCCGGAAACAGTGGCATCCATCATTGCTTTTTCCACAGTGGCTTCATTTATAACCGGCTTTGATTGTGTGCTCGTTTCTCTGGGGATCAATTTACTTTGCAATAAAAACTTCCTTATCAAAAGCTATGCATGGGTTGTGTGAATAATGACTCGGAGGCTTTTGTTTTCGTGCGGGCTTTATGCAAACTGGCGGCATTTATTAAATGAACGGGTTATAAACGACCCTAGGAAATTAACGGGTCTAAGACTGCTTTTCTATTGCATTTGCAGATATCCGTTGGGTAAATTAGGGCTTGTGATTTTTTTGACGGGGAAACAGGAAGCAGATAAACAAAACGTTAGGCGTGCTATGTTGGACATGATAACAATGACGTCCTATATCACTTAGTGATCGCGCGTGCCGTTGGACCGCTTTTTAACTAAGTGAAGTCTCTTAATAGTTTCATATAAATAGTGACCAATGTTAAATTAAATCTCATACAAATTTTCTCCAAATTAGTATCGACTATGCGCTCTATGCAAGTATAGAGCGATACCCATATAGTTTCGAGGGCAAGAGCGTTGGATCCAGCCAGGACCAGTAGGTTACTGCGTATGGTGTTTTTACTCAGTCAAGGATGGCAAAATCAGTGTATGGTATCGAAAGAAAGTCCATCGAAAGTTTTTTTCTGGTTGAAATTTATCAGGATCAGTTCGATCCGTTTCTTGAGTTCATAACACATTGGCACTGGGTTCGAGCCCTGGGAACCATTGAACTCTCACCCAAAACCTTCCAGATAATTTCACTTTTGATTTAATTAAAGGGAAATAATGACCTTTTGATTTTGTTAGCAACAATTTCTTTGGCTACCGTTATGGTATTAAAATGATGTGATCTAAATTTAAGAATTAAATACAATTATTCCCTAATTCGAAGTTGGAAGTTTGGGAAAATTAATGATCGGTATTATCCCTCCACTATTGAAAACACGTCTGGCTCTTTTGTATCAATCTGTTCAACGTTGTTGAATGGGCACTTCGAAACAAATCGCCGACACTAAATAGGTTGCCGACGACGTGCATCGATGAGCTTCCGATTGAATTGCCAGTTTTTCTTCAATGGTTGTTAATTGTAAAGAATGGGCGGGCATATAATCACAACAAGCAGAACGCAAAATATATTTGCCACGCCATTGCGTAAAAAAGCAATACGGGAAAAGCCCGAAGTTTGATGGAAACCGAAAAGTACTTGGCAAGAACCGGTCGTTAAAAGTGTGGAACGCTTATCAAGATTAACTTGAAATATCTCTCGGAAGGAATTTGTATATGCAAAATGCGATGAATTTACATTATATTTTGGCCTCGTCTGTCGATTTCAAGTGCTAACTCCATTTTTGTGAGAAAATGTAATTATTTCCCTTTAAGTTATACCATACTACACTGTGTGTACTCCAATGAAACATGCGGGACTCGATAAATGAATATGAATAATTCTTGTGAATGACCTACCTAGCACTATTGCGTGAAGTGTCGCGACTAAATCAGTCGCGACACTTCCTCAACACGAAGCAGACGTTTATCAAACATCCATTTCACCCGCAATGCATGTCTTTGTCCATTTAAAGAAAAAGACAGTTAAACGTTGTCATTTGGCGATGAGAACACTTGTTTTAAGGACGCCGATGTGGCTACATTGCCTCGAACTGTGTCGTCCATCTGCATACCGACAGCGTGGCGCTCCCATGTATGCCTGTCGACGTGCACGACGTGCCGTGCACGACGTCGACGTGCACGCGAGCTTCATGCGGCAGTGCCGGCCACGGCGTTTGTTCCGTTCTCGGAACACAAGGAATGTCGTGTTTGATGTCACACAATATCCTTGGTGTGATGAGCGGCGCTGTCGTTCATTTTCACGTCGTCACAGCTGTATCAAATGGCTACAGGCGGCTTCTTGCAGGCATTTCGCAGGTAACGAGGAGGCCAAACCAGCTACAAAGATCATTAAAATGCTGCAAAATTCCTTGCTGAGTCGTTGGGAATTCTTATTGCAGACGGTCAATAATTGCTGCGTTTAACAAAGAGCCGTATACCGGTGGAATTTGTCCAGCGAAGCAAATACAGGGCAGACGCAGCAGGCCCCCTGCATCCAGAACATCAATCACAAATGTGCTGCTGATACAATCCGTTCGGACTGCGGTCGGGAACAAAGGTATGAGCGTCGCGTACCGGACCACGGGCTGCACCAATCACGTGTCTGTAGACCCGCTACTGAGGAGAAGGCCGCCGAGCACAATATGTAGTACCGGACCACGGGCTGCACCAATCACTTGTCTGTAGACCCGCTACTGAGGAGAAGGCCGCCGAGCACAATATGTAGTACCGGACCACGGGGCTGCACCAATCACGTGTCTGTAGACCCGCTACTGAGGAGAAGGCCGCCGAGCACAATATGTAGTACCGGACCACGGGCTGCACCAATCACTTGTCTGTAGATCCGCTACTGAGAAGGCCGCCGAGCACAATATGTAGTACCGGACCACGGGCTGCACCAATCACGTGTCTGTAGACCCGCTACTGAGGAGAAGGCCGCCGAGCACAATATGTAGTACCGGACCACGGGCTGCACCAATCACGTGTCTGTAGACCCGCTACTGAGGAGAAGGCCGCCGAACACAATATGTAGTACCGGACCACGGGGCTGCACCAATCACTTGTCTGTAGACCCGCTACTGAGGAGAAGGCCGCCGAGCACAATATGTAGTACCAGACCACGGGCTGCACCAATCACTTGTCTGTAGATCCGCTACTGAGAAGGCCGCCGAACACAATATGTAGTACCGGACCACGGGCTGCACCAATCACGTGTCTGTAGACCCGCTTCTGAGGAGAAGGCCGCCGAGCACAATATGTAGTACCGGACCACGGGCTGCACCAATCACGTGTCTGTAGACCCGCTACTGAGGAGAAGGCCGCCGAGCACAATATGTAGTACCGGACCACGGGCTGCACCAATCACTTGTCTGTAGACCCGCTACTGAGGAGAAGGCCGCCGAGCACAATATGTAGTACCGGACCACGGGCTGCACCAATCACTTGTCTGTAGACCCGCTACTGAGGAGAAGGCCGCCGAGCACAATATGTAGTACCGGACCACGGGCTGCACCAATCATTTGTCTGTAGACCCGCTACTGAGGAGAAGACCGCCGAGCACAATATGTAGTACCGGACCACGGGCTGCACCAATCACTTGTCTGTAGACCCGCTACTGAGGAGAAGGCCGCCGAACACAATATGTAGTACCGGACCACGGGCTGCACCAATCACTTGTCTGTAGACCCGCTACTGAGGAGAAGGCCGCCGAGCACAATATGTAGTACCGGACCACGGGCTGCACCAATCACGTGTCTGTAGACCCGCTACTGAGGAGAAGGCCGCCGAGCACAATATGTAGTACCGGACCACGGGCTGCACCAATCACGTGTCTGTAGACCCGCTACTGAGGAGAAGGCCGCCGAGCACAATATGTAGTACCGGACCACGGGCTGCACCAATCACTTGTCTGTAGATCCGCTACTGAGGAGAAGGCCGCCGAGCACAATATGTAGTACCGGACCACGGGCTGCACCAATCACGTGTCTGTAGATCCGCTACTGAGGAGAAGGCCGCCGGCACAATATGTAGTACCGGACCACGGGCTGCACCAATCACTTGTCTGTAGATCCGCTACTGAGGAGAAGGCCGCCGAGCACAATATGTAGTACCGGACCACGGGCTGCACCAATCACTTGTCTGTAGACCCGCTACTGAGGAGAAGGCCGCCGAGCACAATATGTAGTACCGGACCACGGGCTGCACCAATCACGTGTCTGTAGACCCGCTACTGAGGAAAAGGCCGCCGAGCACAATATGTAGTACCGGACCACGGGCTGCACCAATCACGTGTCTGTAGACCCGCTACTGAGGAGAAGGCCGCCGAGCACAATATGTAGTACCGGACCACGGGCTGCACCAATCACTTGTCTGTAGATCCGCTACTGAGAAGGCCGCCGAGCACAATATGTAGTACCGGACCACGGGCTGCACCAATCACGTGTCTGTAGACCCGCTACTGAGGAGAAGGCCGCCGAGCACAATATGTAGTACCGGACCACTGGCTGCACCAATCACCTGTCTGTAGATCCGCTACTGAGGAGAAGGCCGCCGAGCACAATATGTAGTACCGGACCACGGGCTGCACCAATCACGTGTCTGTAGATCCGCTACTGAGGAGAAGGCCGCCGAGCACAATATGTAGTACCGGACCACGGGCTGCACCAATCACGTGTCTGTAGATCCGCTACTGAGGAGAAGGCCGCCGAGCACAATATGTAGTACCGGACCACGGGCTGCACCAATCACCTGTCTGTAGATCCGCTACTGAGGAGAAGGCCGCCGAGCACAATATGTAGTACCGGACCACGGGCTGCACCAATCACCTGTCTGTAGATCCGCTACTGAGGAGAAGGCCGCCGAGCACAATATGTAGTACCGGACCACGGGCTGCACCAATCACCTGTCTGTAGACCCGCTACTGAGGAGAAGGCCGCCGAGCACAATATGTAGTACCGGACCACGGGCTGCACCAATCACGTGTCTGTAGATCCGCTACTGAGGAGAAGGCCGCCGAGCACAATATGTAGTACCGGACCACGGGCTGCACCAATCACGTGTCTGTAGACCCGCTACTGAGGAGAAGGCCGCCGAGCACAATATGTAGTACCGGACCACGGGCTGCACCAATCACGTGTCTGTAGACCCGCTACTGAGGAGAAGGCCGCCGAGCACAATATGTAGTACCGGACCACGGGCTGCACCAATCACGTGTCTGTAGACCCGCTACTGAGGAGAAGGCCGCCGAGCACAATATGTAGTACCGGACCACGGGCTGCACCAATCACGTGTCTGTAGACCCGCTACTGAGGAGAAGGCCGCCGAGCACAATATGTAGTACCGGACCACGGGCTGCACCAATCACGTGTCTGTAGATCCGCTACTGAGGAGAAGGCCGCCGAGCACAATATGTAGTACCGGACCACGGGCTGCACCAATCACGTGTCTGTAGACCCGCTACTGAGGAGAAGGCCGCCGAGCACAATATGTAGTACCGGACCACGGGCTGCACCAATCACTTGTCTGTAGATCCGCTACTGAGGAGAAGGCCGCCGAGCACAATATGTAGTACCGGACCACGGGCTGCACCAATCACTTGTCTGTAGACCCGCTACTGAGGAGAAGACCGCCGAGCACAATATGTAGTACCGGACCACGGGCTGCACCAATCACTTGTCTGTAGATCCGCTACTGAGAAGGCCGCCGAGCACAATATGTAGTACCGGACCACGGGCTGCACCAATCACGTGTCTGTAGACCCGCTACTGAGGAGAAGGCCGCCGAGCACAATATGTAGTACCGGACCACGGGCTGCACCAATCACGTGTCTGTAGACCCGCTACTGAGGAGAAGGCCGCCGAACACAATATGTAGTACCGGACCACGGGGCTGCACCAATCACTTGTCTGTAGACCCGCTACTGAGAAGGCCGCCGAGCACAATATGTAGTACCGGACCACGGGCTGCACCAATCACGTGTCTGTAGACCCGCTACTGAGGAGAAGGCCGCCGAGCACAATATGTAGTACCGGACCACGGGCTGCACCAATCACTTGTCTGTAGACCCGCTACTGAGGAGAAGACCGCCGAGCACAATATGTAGTACCGGACCACGGGCTGCACCAATCACTTGTCTGTAGATCCGCTACTGAGGAGAAGGCCGCCGAGCACAATATGTAGTACCGGACCACGGGCTGCACCAATCACTTGTCTGTAGACCCGCTACTGAGGAGAAGACCGCCGAGCACAATATGTAGTACCGGACCACGGGCTGCACCAATCACGTGTCTGTAGACCCGCTACTGAGGAGAAGGCCGCCGAGCACAATATGTAGTACCGGACCACGGGCTGCACCAATCACCTGTCTGTAGACCCGCTACTCAGGAGAAGGCCGCCGAGCACAATATGTAGTACCGGACCACGGGCTGCACCAATCACGTGTCTGTAGACCCGCTACTGAGGAGAAGGCCGCCGAGCACAATATTTCTAACTAACTTGAAAGAGGAATATTTCTCGACATATTAATACAGATCTAACACTCAGCGTACGTGAGCTTACACTTGTAGCTGGCAATTCATTGGTTTCCGAAGTGCGATATTCGTCTGCAAAAAGCATGCTTCAGCCACTCTTTATGGGCATGTGACTGCAACTTGTATGGCACATGGTATTTCAAACCTGGTTTATATTTGAGCTATGATTAACACAATATGCTTGCTTTCACTCACTCGAGCCATAAGTTGAAGTTAATACCGGCTTTTAAAAGTACTGACATTATAAGATACACTTGATTCTGTCAGGAAGTCAACTCCTGCCAACTTCTTAGTTCACATTCTCGGCTACTTATCATATCTCCATGGACTCTAACACACTGCCGGTCTCCAACTTCTGCCGACGGTCTTCATCTCTGTGACTGACACATATAAATCACGCTCTAAATCCACCCGGAAATCACGACTTAACCAGCCAGTGAACACCCGCATTCCCCGTCATCGGAACAAAGGCCGGGTCCTGCACGGGAAAATCGAGGACCGCTCTGACAGACATCATCCCAGGCCCGCCAGATTTACCAGGGTGGTAATCAGTCGAGACCAGGCACGGACGTGACTGCGCCGCTGTTTCGGCTTTACTGCTACTCTAGGGTCCTGCTACCCCCGCTGCACCCATCACTGCTACCCCTCGCTGCTACCCATCGCTGCTACCCATCGCTGCTACCTTCGCAGCTACCCCTCTCTGCTACCCTCGCTGCTACCCCTGCTGCTACCCCTCGCTGCTACCCATCGCTGCTACCTTCGCAGCTACCCCTGCTGCTACCCTTCGCTGCTACCCCTCGCTGCTACCCATCGCTGCTACCCATCGCTGCTACCTTCGCAGCTACCCCTGCTGATACCCCTCGCTGCTACCCCTCGCTGCTACCCATCGCTGCTACCCTCGCTGCTACCCCTCGCTGCTACCTTCGCAGCTACCCCTGCTGCTACCCCTCGCTGCTACCCATCGCTGCTACCCATCGCTGCTACCTTCGCAGCTACCCCTGCTGCTACCCCTCGCTGCTACCCCTCGCTGCTACCCATCGCTGCTACCTTCGCAGCTACCCCTCGCTGCTACCCCTCGCTGCTACCCCTCGCTGCTACCCATCGCTGCTACCCTCGCTGCTACCCATCGCTGCTACCTTCGCAGCTACCCCTGCTGTTGCACCCGCTGCAGTCCCTGTCAGCGGCTGGCTGTCGGTGTTGCGCGGCTCTGCACCATCGGCCCCGCCGCTGTTGCAGACACGGAACCGACCCGGCGATACCGCGCCGCTAATCCGGCGAAACGAAATGATTTAGCGAACTCATATGACACTCGAGACGTAAAAATGCCACCCGATACGGGGCTGGAGCGGCCGGCTCTGGAGCGGCCCCCGGTGTCGGCGGCTTACCACAGCTATCAGTCCGGCTGCCGTCAGCGTCACCGTCACCGTCACCGTCACCGTCACCGTCACCGTCACCGTCACCGTCACCGCCGTCAGCGCCGTCAGCGCCGCCGGCACCCTAACGACCCATTGTGCCCGCGGCGGTGGACAGTATCGGCCAGTTTTAACGAGCCGTATGCAAATGGCCATCACAGCGCGGCTATCTGACCGGTGATCTGATCTCGGTTCCGGGGGGGGGGGGGGGGCAGCGGCTGTGACAGCGCACCGACCGGCCGCCGTGGTTTGACGTGGAAACCGGCGCTGATTGGCGGGCCCGGCTCGGTCGGCGGTCCTTCGTTAGCATACACATCGAAGTGCATGCATGCAGGGCCTCTGGTGACGTCAGCTCGGGCGACACCTGGCCGGGTCGGGGCGACCTCTGTCGCGAGCAGGGACACTCCAGGTCGTCCGCGGGACATGGGGCTCGCATTTCAGCCTAACTGACTTGGACTGTTTATTTGTTAAACTTACGAACACGCGTGGCTGAATTCTACGTGTCGTGCAATGTCCGCAGTTCGCGGCTTAACATGCTGTATGAGCCCGTGTGCGTCATAAAGGCCGTGATCAACTCTCTTAAAATGATACTAAATCATATTATATCCATTAAATTACTTGTATCTTATTTGTTGAATCGTTTCGGTCCCTTCAATGAAAACTTCCGCATGTTGGAAACACTGGAAAATAATTCGTACCAGTACACACATACCGAGGTTTACCTGAGTTTACTAGGCAAGATTCTTTGGAAATTAAAATAAGTATAATACTACATAGTAAATCATTAAGATAGCTCAGGTCTTATAGCTTACCAAGCGTTTAAGTCTCCAGCAAGACAAGTTTTCGCGCATTGCCACACGGTTTCATAGTGGCTCGTCCGTTATATAATCTCTGCATAACGGCACGGCCAAGTCCAATGTAGCTCAGCGTTATCTAAATATTCGGCGCTTCTCATACATCTCAGCCTTCTCCTTCGCTTAACGCTTATCACACATAAATACCACATGTGCCGTACATATAAGAACCACCACTCGTCCAAATTAGCGAAAATCCAACTTGTTATGTAACTAAGCAATTCGGGAAATGAATTATTCCCTTCGTCCTGGTACCAGGGCGTCACCGCCGGGTGCCTGGGGGGGGGGGGGGGGAGGGTCAGGATCACTCCGGCCGGAGTCCTGACCCCAGATTCACAGGGTTTTAACATTAGGCCTGTGGGGCTGCCCCCCCCCAAACCCCTGGCTGGCTCACACTAAAAAATGGTGGCGACGCCACTGGCTGGTACGGTTGGTGAGAATATAACGATAGTTACAGCACATTAAGAAACATCGATATTTCTATCAGTGATTTCCCGTTTCACTGTTGATCGAGTTTCAAGATAAATATTGACCTAATAATTTGATTGGTTGAGTTTTGGAATCCAAATATTTGCTAAGCACAGCTTTCTTCGCGTACCCTGTCTTTATTCCAGGGACTCTTACCTAATCGCTAATTCCTGTCTTTATTCCAGGGACTCTTACCTAATCGCTAATTCCTGTCTTTATTCCAGGGACTCTTACCTAATCGCTAATTCCTGTCTTTATTCCAGGGACTCTTACCTAATCGCTAATTCCTGTCTTTATTCCAGTGGCTCTTACCTAATCGCTAATTCCTGTCTTTATTCCAGGGACTCTTACCTAATCGCTAATTCCTGTCTTTATTCCAGTGGCTCTTACCTAATCGCTAATTCCTGTCTTTATTCCAGGGACTCTTACCTAATCGCTAATTCCTGTCTTTATTCCAGGGACTCTTACCTAATCGCTAATTCCTGTCTTTATTCCAGTGGCTCTTACCTAATCGCTAATTCCTGTCTTTATTCCAGGGACTCTTACCTAATCGCTAATTCCTGTCTTTATTCCAGTGGCTCTTACCTAATCGCTAATTCCTGTCTTTATTCCAGGGACTCTTACCTAATCGCTAATTCCTGTCTTTATTCCAGGGACTCTTACCTAATCGCTAATTCCTGTCTTTATTCCAGGGACTCTTACCTAATCGCTAATTCCTGTCTTTATTCCAGGGACTCTTACCTAATCGCTAATTCCTGTCTTTATTCCAGGGACTCTTACCTAATCGCTAATTCCTGTCTTTATTCCAGTGGCTCTTACCTAATCGCTAATTCCTGTCTTTATTCCAGGGACTCTTACCTAATCGCTAATTCCTGTCTTTATTCCAGTGGCTCTTACCTAATCGCTAATTCCTGTCTTTATTCCAGTGGCTCTTACCTAATCGCTAATTCCTGTCTTTATTCCAGTGGCTCTTACCTAATCGCTAATTCCTGTCTTTATTCCAGTGGCTCTTACCTAATCGCTAATTCCTGTCTTTATTCCAGGGACTCTTACCTAATCGCTAATTCCTGTCTTTATTCCAGTGGCTCTTACCTAATCGCTAATTCCTGTCTTTATTCCAGTGGCTCTTACCTAATCGCTAATTCCTGTCTTTATTCCAGTGGCTCTTACCTAATCGCTAATTCCTGTCTTTATTCCAGGGACTCTTACCTAATCGCTAATTCCTGTCTTTATTCCAGTGGCTCTTACCTAATCGCTAATTCCTGTCTTTATTCCAGTGGCTCTTACCTAATCGCTAATTCCTGTCTTTATTCCAGGGACTCTTACCTAATCGCTAATTCCTGTCTTTATTCCAGTGGCTCTTACCTAATCGCTAATTCCTGTCTTTATTCCAGGGACTCTTACCTAATCGCTAATTCCTGTCTTTATTCCAGTGACTCTTACCTAATCGCTAATTCCTGTCTTTATTCCAGGGACTCTTACCTAATCGCTAATTCCTGTCTTTATTCCAGTGGCTCTTACCTAATCGCTAATTCCTGTCTTTATTCCAGTGGCTCTTACCTAATCGCTAATTCCTGTCTTTATTCCAGGGACTCTTACCTAATCGCTAATTCCTGTCTTTATTCCAGTGGCTCTTACCTAATCGCTAATTCCTGTCTTTATTCCAGGGACTCTTACCTAATCGCTAATTCCTGTCTTTATTCCAGTGGCTCTTACCTAATCGCTAATTCCTGTCTTTATTCCAGGGACTCTTACCTAATCGCTAATTCCTGTCTTTATTCCAGTGGCTCTTACCTAATCGCTAATTCCTGTCTTTATTCCAGTGGCTCTTACCTAATCGCTAATTCCTGTCTTTATTCCAGGGACTCTTACCTAATCGCTAATTCCTGTCCTTATTCCAGTGGCTCTTACCTAATCGCTAATTCCTGTCTTTATTCCAGGGACTCTTACCTAATCGCTAATTCCTGTCTTTATTCCAGTGGCTCTTACCTAATCGCTAATTCCTGTCTTTATTCCAGTGGCTCTTACCTAATCGCTAATTCCTGTCTTTATTCCAGTGGCTCTTACCTAATCGCTAATTCCTGTCTTTATTCCAGTGGCTCTTACCTAATCGCTAATTCCTGTTCACTTATGGAGTTCACCGGTAAGTTTAACTATATACTTTACCGCAGGGGTGTAGCTTCTCCAGAAACGTTTTTTGGGAAAAGCTGGGAAAAAAATGAGTTGGGAAAAATCGCTTAAGTTACCATCAAAACCCACAAAAATACAGTCATTTCTCCCCGGATTTGACCCACTTACTCGTCCAAGTTGGGGGGGGGGGGGGCTGAAGCCCCTCAACTGAATACGATCCTACACCCCTGCGTTACCGGTAGACTTTAGAGGTTTTACGCTCCGCAAACACTCCAGGTCCTCCTCTGTCCCACAGTCTTATGCTGGCCTTACGTGACCATATGCCGTGGCTGTCAGTAGTCACTAACCACAGGTCATCCCAGCGGCGCTCGTCATTGGCCGGCTATATCGATCTGTCAGTCATGCATTGTCTGCAATGGTTCTGGTTTCAATATCAGTTTGAGCAATTTCAGAAGAATCTTGGCGGGCATACGTCTTGGTTGGCATATCGCGTCAGTGTTTATGTCAGAATATTCCAGCTTAGATATGCATAATGCATAGAAGCAGTGAAACGTACTCACCCAAACACGTCATTTCGCTCGCCACGAATGACGTCATATGTCAACCAAACAACAGACGGCTATGCTCACGCTTTCTCCAGTCCGTCTGGTTTCTTTCTCCAGTTTCTCCAGTCCTTCTGTTACGGGGGAGCCTGTGTTGTCTTGTTCGTCAAGCGAACAAGACAACAGGACAGTGTCCCAGTGCGATCCTGGCCGACCTGGCTACGAACCCTGAATCCTGGCCGACCTGGCTACGAACCCTGAATCCTGGCCGACCTGGCTACGAACCCTGAATCCTGGCCGACCTGGCTACGAACCCTGAATCCTGGCCGACCTGGCTACGAACCCTGAGCAACCGACGACAGCGGACGCCATGCTGGATTTGTATCGCCGTCGTCGGCACCAATGGCCGCGCGGCACTCGTGCCATACGTCACGTAACCGCTCGGCCGCCTCGTGTCGAACGTCACGTGACTGTCGTGGGATCAATGTGCAACGGCGGCGGCACTGCCAGCCCGGGGCGAAAGGACGGCACCCAGCCGGTAGCGACACACAGCGGAACTCGCTGCCAGCACGGAAACTGTGCGTGCGTGCGTGCGTGCGTGCGTGCGTGCGTGCGTGCGTGCGTGCGTGCGTGCGTGCGTGCGTGCGTGCGTGCGTGCGTGCGTGCGTGCGTGCGTGTGTGTGTGTGTGTGTGTGTGTGTGTGTGTGTGTGTGTGTGTGTGTGTGTGTGTGTGTGTGTGTGTGTGTGTGTGTGTGTGTGTGTGTGTGTGTGTGTGTGTGTGTGTGTGTGTGTGTGTGTGTGTGTGTGTGTGTGTGTGTGTGTGTGTGTGTGTGTGTGTGTGTGTGTGTGTGTGTGTGTGTGTGTGTGTGTGTGTGTGTGTGTGTGTGTGTGTGTGTGTGTGTGTGTGTGTGTGTGTGTGTGTGTGTGTGTGTGTGTGTGTGTGTGTGTGTGTGTGTGTGTGTGTGTGTGTGTGTGTGTGTGTGTGTGTGTGTGTGTGTATGTGTGTAGAAACCGAGAACTAGGGTGAGCGATGTTTTTCGCTCCCGTAAAGTAAATATTGATGATGATGCTATTCACTTTCATCATTGAAGATGCTAGTTAGTCGTTACTGTCCCTTTCTGCAGTCTCGAATATATCACGTGGAAGATAGTTATTTTCGGGGCCATAGGAACGCCATTAAAAGTGGGCAGTGAGATTTTGATCTCGTCTGAGAGAAACCCAATCCCCTATGCAAGTTTTGTTTAGAGAACCACAATTCCCTGTATGTAAGATTAATGTGAAGATTTGAACTCTTCCCGTATTGGTGCACACTTTGGCTCTCTGAAATTTTCCTCAATTAACCCTCGCCCTACGGGGGGGGGGGGGGCTGACAGGCCCCCCTGAGTTTTTTTTAAATAACTTTTTACACATACGGTGCATATTGCTGACATTTTTGGTAGCTGAGTTTACAACAATTATACGTAGGTTGTAAAAATGTATTTGAAATTGGTTAAGTAGTTTGGGAGATAATAATGTTTTGATGACGTCATGTTGGTAAAAAAATGAGAAATATTTGAAAAATCGTAGAAAACAGAGTTTTAAAGCAAATTGCAAACGCAATTTACCAAAGATGGAAAATGGCATTCTCTTTAACATGGCAATCTTTGATTTGCAAAATTTTGAGTTTTTGACCCCTAAAATAAAAAATAATATTTTTTTTTGGAAAAATCCCCACAAAATCAACATTTTCAAAAATATCAGAAAAACCGGAATATATGTGAGAGAACTGAGTATGGGCAATACCCATACCAAATGTCAATATCTTCATTTTTGACTGAGTGATATGGCTTCCTAAGTGTAAGAAACGGATGACTTTATTTTTTTAATGACTTGTTTTGACATTTTTGGACAAGATACGAACAAATAATTACCTTTTTTGTATTTCTGAGCCAAAACTGGTTTAGGCACATGCCTTTTTATTTACATTTATTCATTTCTAATTTTGAGGTTTTCTGAAGAGAAAAATCGCTGTTCTGGACGTGGTAAATCCGAGGTCTTCACTTGACCTGGAAGGTCACCCGTTGACCTGAAACCTAAAAATCGCATACTGTTAGATTCATCTCATGACAGGCAACATGCTGGTTCGTATCGCATTGCTCTAAGTTGCTTGGTTTGGAAGTTAACAGGGGTCCTGTCAGCCCCCCCCCCTAGGGCGAAGATGAAAAAGCTCCTGTAGGGCGAGGGCTAACCAAATTAAAAGTATAAAAAAAATCGGAGGCCATGCCTCCCAGCCCCCTGATTCTGCGTCTGTTTGTTTTCTTAATGGATAAATACTAGGTATACGTCCTTCTCCTTTTCAAGGGCTCCGCCACAGGTTTGAAGTTGGGGGGGGGGGTGGATTCCTAAGCTCAACGAGATATAGGGCTGAGTATATGGAATATGGTGTGAACCGGGCTCTACACCTGACCGGGCCCCTGATACACGTCTTTGCCAGCACCGGGCCCCTGCCTCGATAGGGCCTGACTAAGACCGGGCCTCCTATCAGGAACGGGCCCGTGCTATCAATAATTTACAAAGACCGGGCCCTCGTCCTGACCGGGCCCCATATCACGCCTTTGCCAGCATCGGACCCCTGCCTCGATCGGGCCTGACCAAGACCGGACCCAACCCGGAACGGGTCTGTGTCACTAGAACGGGCCCGTATCAAGAATTTGCAAGGATCGGGCTCTGTTGTGACCGGGCCCCATATCACGTCTTTGCCAGCACCGGGCCCCTTCCTCGATCGGGCCTGATCAAGACCGGGCCCCTACCAGGAACGGGCCTGTGTCACCAGAACGTGCCCGTATCAAACATTTGCAAGGACCGGTCCCTGTTGTGACGGGGCCTTCGTCCTGACCGGGCCCCATATCACGCCTTTGCTAGCACCGGCCCCTGCGGGCCCTGCCATGATCGGGTCCCTACCAGGAACGGGTCCCTATCAGGAAGGGGCCCGTATAAAATAATTTGCAAGGAGCCGGCCCTGTTGTGACCGGGCCCTCGTCCTGACCGGTCCCCATATCACGCCTTTGCCAGCACCAGGCTCCTGCCTCGATCAGGCCTGACCAAGACCGGGCCCTGCCAGGTATGTGCCAGAATACGGGTCCTTTTGATGCGTGCTCCTCATAAATTGGAGGGGGGTCAGCTGACACTTTTGCTTCCCCCCCCCCCCTGCGTGCGCCACTGCCAACTTGCCTCGGGATACTCCCGCTACCTGCTGTGTCAGTGGTACCTAGAGACAGGGGCGTCGCCACCAGGGGGGGGGGGGGGAGCGAGGATTGCTCCACCCTGAGTCCGCCCCCTCCCTCCAGATTCGCAGGATTTTAACATTAGCCCAATTGGGCTGGCCCCGAAACTCATGGCTGCCCCCCCCCCCCCCCCCTCACACACACACACACTCAAAATGTTGTGGCGACGCCACTGCCTAGAGAGATGACGTGGTGACTATGTTAGCGTACTTTCCGCTTCTAAAACAAACTGGAGTGACTTATATATGCGCATTACTGCTAAGTTGCAGTGGCATGGCTGTTAACTAACCACGGTCCACACAGGCATGTAGGTAGCCAGGATTTCGTCCAGGGGGGGGGGGGGGTGGCGTCTCGAAAGGGCCCCCTTCCCGAGCGTTGAAAGGGCCCAACAAAACGGATGAAAAGGCGCGTTACAAGGATGGAGTATGGCAGGTATGGCATGGGCCATACTAACTTTTAGGAGCTGGAGTTAGTAAACTGAGGGGTCTGCCATTTCAACTTTAGAACCAGCGACACCAGTTTGGAATCAGCTATGCCAACTTCGAATGTTTTTTTTTTAGGCCCAAGCCCTAGAACTCCTAAAGGAATTGCTCCTCGGAGCGGCGCGAAAATTTTGAATCTGATGCCCTGGATATGCATTTTTTTCTCTATGACCTCTAACATGTTTTTTTTTTGCGTTTAAGAGTGTGGTAAAAAGTGATAAAGCGAACTATTTTGCCCAATTATATAGGAAAGTAGCAACATATAAACAAAACATAAATGCGCCGCGAAACGGTGCGAATTTATAACTTTGTTTTAACCCGTATACAATTGAATGTGTATTGCGATTGCGCGAAATTTTGATTTTATTGCCTGGATAACTGTATTCTTACTGTTGAAGGTGCTTGAGGTGTGTACTGTGTGAGGTGCTTGCAATTTGAGGGCAGCGTCATGTACTCAAAGCTGGGGGGGACATAAAACACTCTGTCCCCCAACTTTGAAGTTGAGTGGGGGGGGGGGGGGGGGGGGGGGGGGCATGCCCCCCCCGTCCCCCCGGTGGCAGAGCCCATGCTCCTTTTGTTGTACATGTCTTGTACTTTTGCCTTGTACGTGAATTTGATTATTTCCACCAGCCGTACACATAAATATTTTCGTGCCAAATGCATTACATTGTTGCATATTGATGCGTCGCTTATGCGTGACGGCAAATTGCAGACATAACTCTCGTCATTCAACTCGACGTCTGCTTTGTACCGCAGCGGACCCATTCAGGGCGTATTCCTGTTTACAACGGTTGTTAGCGCCCAGCGGTCTGCTGCGATCTGGGCGCCTGAGGGACGGAGGGCGGCGGCACTACACCGCCTGAGGGACGGAGCTGCATGAGAGCACCGCCTTCTTCCCGATGCTGCCAAAAATAGCACCTGGCAGGCTACTCGGGTCTCGGGACGTAATTCGTGATGTTGATGTTGATATGAAAATGTCTTCGTCAAGTGCACAACAACTAACGAAATGGCACTGACAGATACAAAAGTGGCGCGGTGTCAGTGACAGAGACGGTCCTGGCGCGGTGTCAGTGACAGAGACAGACCTGGCGCGGTGTCAGTGACAGAGACAGACCTGGCGCGGTCACGTTCGCCGCTCTGCAGATCACGCCTGCGGCTAAAAAGCGCCGCAGTCACCACCGCGCCACGTACGCCTAATGCATGGATGCGGCGCCGATGACCGGACACGCGGTGCGCCACTTTTTGCCCTCGCCGCGCCACAAACGGACGTGATCGGCGGGTGCCGCACTAGTGGCGGTGGTGGCGCAGTGCTCTGGATGTTGTGCTCGAACTCAGAGATCGAACTCAGAACTCAGACTCAGATGTGGAGTTAGCACAGCTCTAAGCGTCCTCTCTGTGGCGGGAGATGCCACCAGCAAAAACTCCACCCGGTCAGCGGGTTCTGGTCCGTCAAGGATAGGCGGGAGGTCCACACGGTAGCAGAACAGGCTCCGCAGCGATCCGATCGTAACGCAGCCCACCCACGTGAAGTGCGCGCCGCGGCGGCGAAACCCGGCCCATCGCGCAGGACCTGATGCGCAACACACTGCTCGCACTGCACTGCACGCAGCGGAACACACTGCACGCAGCGGACAGGGTTCTACACATACAGCGCATACAGGCTGTGTAGCTGTACGGTTCGCAGGTACGGCGTCTCCGCCCGTGGCTGGTCCAGTGCACCCAGATAACCTCAGCCGCCAGATTTGTGTCGGGACAATCGTGTCTGGCTAGTTGAAGGTGCCTGATCCCTGGCTGCCACCTGCGCCGCCGCCGCCCGTGGAGGCTGCACCTGTCCGGGACCGCGCCTGCGGGGTTGTTCGATGTCGTCATCACCTCACGACGTTCAGCAGGTGACCAGACGTCCCGAGCTGTTTATTTATCTGTCAAACCCTGCCCGGTGTCTGCAGAACGAGTCCGAGAAAAACCAGTCCGGCGTCCCACCACCAGGCCGGTGCTCAGCCCACACGCTAATTACCGAGTCGAGATAAGACCAGAATACAGACATCCCATTCAAAGTGTTGACGCACCTGTTGACAGAAGCAAGCCACAAGCGCTGATCTGAAGTCAGACAACACCCAGGTGGTAACACACGTTTACAGCGACGGCAGGCAAGGTGTCACCAGTCGCGGCTGTACCAGGCAATCAACACAGCTCGGCAGGCGGGGCAGGGAGACGATAGCTTAGCAGACTCCCAGCAGACGCCCAGGTGCAGCAACACATCGTGACGGCGACGGCAGGCAAGGTGTCACCAGCCGCGGCTGTACCAGGCAATCAACACAGCTCGGCAGGCGGGGCAGGGAGACGATAGCTTAGCAGACTCCCAGGTGGTAACCAAGGGCGTAGGCAGGGGGGACAAGGGGGTCATGCCACCCCCTGGAGGCCAGGCGGGCCTCTCTGGCGACCGAGCGAGGGCCCCCTGAGGCCGAAGGCCCCAGTGTTTTGGATGATGTCAGGCGCCCGCAAAGCGCCTTACGTCGCATTAAAGAACGCCCACGAACCTAACAAAATTGTAACACGATTAAATAACAGCTCACTTGCTTGTCTGTTAAAGGTATGTATATGTAAATACGTACAAAAGGGCCCCACCCAGTGTTGACAAAAGGGCCCCACCCTGTACCTTCCCCTGAGCTGTGTCATCCACAGACCCCGAGGGAGTGTCTCTATCCGTAAGGGCGGAACATCTCCTCTGTACCTTCCCCTGAGCTGTGTCATCCACAGACCCCGAGGGAGAGTCTCTATCCGCAAGGGCGGAACATCTCCTCTGTACCTTCCCCTGAGCTGTGTCATCCACAGACCCCGAGGGAGAGTCTCTATCCGTAAGGGCGGAACATCTCCTCTGTACCTTCCCCTGAGCTGTGTCATCCACATACCCCGAGGGAGAGTCTCTATCCGTAAGGGCGACACATCTCCTCTTTACCTTCCCCTGAGCTGTGTCATCCACAGACCCCGAGGGAGTGTCTCTATCCGCAAGGGCGGAACATCTCCTCTGTACCTTCCCCTGAGCTGTGTCATCCACAGACCCCGAGGGAGAGTCTCTATCCGCAAGGGCGGAACATCTCCTCTGTACCTTCCCCTGAGCTGTGTCATCCACAGACCCCGAGGGAGAGTCTCTATCCGTAAGGGCGACACATCTCCTCTTTACCTTCCCCTGATCTGTGTCATCCACAGACCCCGAGGGAGAGTCCCTGTCCAGTACAGCGGTACACTTCCGCTGTATGCCGGCTTGCCTCCGAGGTGGGCCCGGTGCAGCGGAAGCGGCCGCGCCGGTTTACATCTGGGAGGTGGGGCGGCGCCATTGAAGCTCGGCCCGGGGCGCCGCTAACCCGACCGAGGTTTACAGGAAAAACGCCGCCGTGGAAATAGTCGGCGGCGATTGTGCCGGGAGGAGGGCCGGGTGGCGCCCCGCGGCGAAGAGGGGGTAGGTCGATCACACACGGCGGTGATGACGGCCATTGACGGGCCGACACGCGGCAGGAGGCATTGCCGGCAGAGTGTTCATATAAGATAAGGGCAGTCACACGCTCTGTCGCACGACCGGTGGTGCTGGAGCGTTACAACGCCCAGTATCAACTGTGCCGGGATGCTGTGTTGTGCCGGGATCAGCTTGGCAAGGTTGCTGTGGGAGCGTAGCTGCCAACTAGAAAGGTAGGAACGGCAGTGGTAGGGCAAGACGGAAAGGAAGAGCAGGGAAGGAGAAGGGAAACAGCCGACAAAGTACGAGAACAGCTAGGGGACAACTGGCGCTCGGACGAGAACAGCTAGGGGACAACCGGCGCTCGGACGAGAACAGCTAGGGGACAATTGGCGCTCGGACGAGAAAAGCTGGGGGACAACTGGCGCTCGGACGAGAACAGCTAGGGGACAACTGGCGCTCGGACGAGAACAGCTAGGGGACAACCGGCGCTCGGACGAGAACAGCTAGGGGACAACTGGCGCTCGGACGAGAACAGCTAGGGGACAACCGGCGCTCGGACGAGAACAGCTAGGGGACAACTGGCGCTCGGACGAGAACAGCTAGGGGACAACTGGCGCTCGGACGAGAACAGCTAGGGGACAACCGGCGCTCGGACGAGAACAGCTAGGGGACAACTGGCGCTCGGACGAGAACAGCTAGGGGACAACCGGCGCTCGGACGAGAACAGCTAGGGGACAACTGGCGCTCGAACGAGAACAGCTAGGGGACAACTGGCGCTCGAACGAGAACAGCTAGGGTACAACTGGCGCTCGGACGAGAACAGCTAGGGGACAACTGGCGCTCGGACGAGAACAGCTAGGGACAACTGACGCTCGGACGAGAACAGCTAGGGGACAACTGGCGCTCGGACGAGAACAGCTAGGGGACAACCGGCGCTCGGACGAGAACAGCTAGGGGACAACTGGCGCTCGAACGAGAACAGCTAGGGGACAACTGGCGCTCGAACGAGAACAGCTAGGGTACAACTGGCGCTCGGACGAGAACAGCTAGGGGACAACTGGCGCTCGGACGAGAACAGCTAGGGACAACTGACGCTCGGACGAGAACAGCTAGGGGACAACTGGCGCTCGGTTTGCAGATGCTCAGGGAGATAAAAACAAATCATGACAGATATAATATAACTAGCTGGGGTACTCGGCGTTGCCCGGGAAATTAAGTACCTAACAGTGTATCCTCGGGCGGCTCCTCGGACGCTTAAAGGGAATATCCCACCTTAACATTATATTTGAGTTGAGATAGCCATTTGGATGGCTTGGCATTGAAATTAAGTATGGTATCAGTTAAAACAACCACAATGATCCAATCAAAAAGATATTCAAGTTTGATTTTGACATCTGTAAAAAATAAGGCCCATGTGTATTTGAATAGGGCCTCTAAACCGACAGCGTCGTCTCTCTTTACCCAACTGGTAATGATAGTCGACTTGTTTTAAGGTGAACCTTGGAGATATTTGATACGTTTCAATGGTCTGGTAGTTGGTTTGTTTTGTATTCAAAGCGCCAGAATTGTCTCGAAATAATTGTGCCCATACTTTGTAAATTTAAATACTTTGTTACGCCCATGCAGCGTAAAGGATTTCTGTGTAGCTCTCTAGAGCTCAATATGACGTCATCAGCCCAAATATTAAAACTTAAATTTTATGAAATTGAGCACTGTTTGCGAGAAACAAATGGCATAATCGTGTTCAGCAGCAATTACTTCATATTGTGCACCACAAGCGGCGTACATTTGACAACTTTTGGGAAGGTGGGACAGTCCCCTTAAACAAATGTCTGGTAGGGTAAAATTCCACGCTTAAACAAATGTCTGGTAGGATAAATTCACACTTGTTGTGTTGTTCTTAACAACTTCCATGTTTTGAATGTCTGGTAAGGTAAACTGAAAGATTGGACTGTTCATACAACCCTAGCGTGTTGTTCTTAACAAATTCCACGCTTTCACAATTTACTTGAAAAACAAATTCCACGCTTAAACAAATGTCTGGTAGGGTAAACTGACATTACCCATGACACCTTGATTCAACACTGGACATTTCACAATGTACTTGAAAAACAAATTTCACGCTTAAACAAATGTCTGGTAGGGTAAACTGACATTACCCCCGGACACCTTGATTCAACACTGAACACTGTTCTTAAAACTGATTCAACACTGAACACTGTTCTTAAAACTGATTCAACACTGAACACTGTTCTTAAAACTAACACTGAACACCACTGAAGAATTTCACAATTTACTTGAAACTAACCTTGTTGTGTTGTTCTAAACAAATTCCACGCTTTGAATGTCTAGTAGGGTAAACTGAAAGATTAGAATTTGCATACAACCCTAGTGTGTTGTCCTTAACACATTCCATGCTTTCACAATTTACTTGAAAAAACAAATTCCACGCTTAAACAAATGCATGGTAGGGTAAACTGACATTACCCCGGACACCTTGATTCAACACTGAACACTTTTCTTAAAACTGATTCACCACTAAGCACTGTTCTTAAAACTAACACTGAACATCACTGAATACTTTCACAATTTACTTGAAAACTAACACTTGTTGTGTTGTTCTTAACAAATTCAACGCTTTGAATGTCTGGTAGGGTAAACTGAAAGATTTGACTTTTCATACAACCCTAGTGTGTTGTTCTTAACAAATTCCACACCACTGAAGACTTTGGTAGGGTAAACAGTTGTTGTTGTTGCTGGCTTAGGGCGCGTAGTCGTGAGGTAGGGTAAACTGACAGATTGGACTTTTCATGCTATCAGAATAACACACAACCAAATAATACTGGCACACAACCTAGACATTACATACTAGACATTACCCCGGACACCTTGATTTACCCCGGACCCCGGACACCTTGATTCAGCACTGAACGCACAACCTTGTAACTAACACTGAACACCACTGAACACACAACCTTTTTCTGAACAAATTCCACGCTTTCACAATTTACTTGAAAACAAATTCCACGTCAGTCACACTAATATAAATTTGGGCTAGAATCGCCAGGATTAATAATATTCAACCAAGGTAGGTACCTACGATTCAACACTGAACACACAACCCTAGAGATCGCTAGCTTGTTGTTTTCGTATGGCTGCAGAATGAATGTCACAAAAGCGCAACATATGCAGAAATTCGGGCCCGCTATATACAAATATCATTGCAATCAATATCAATTCCACGCTTTCACAATTTACTTGAAAAATCTAGAGGTCCGATCTGAATGGTACTGGTACACGACATGCCTGCCATCATGCTGATTCAGATAATGTATGGTTTTGGGTCCATCACAGACTTGTCAACGATTCAATGTGAATCGACTACTTTTGATTGAATCATTCTTATTTCAAATGAATGACTCATGAATCGATTCACCTCATGCGCAAGCCTGTTGTGAGTCACTGATTGAATCATTCATACAGAGAAAATAGGCTGATTGAATCATTCATTGCTCAAAAAATCATTCTTTTTTGGTCGAACAGCATAAACTGTCCAGCAAATATGCCAGCGGCCCAGCATTCATCTGTGCCCTGTGGACAAACCAGGCACTTAATGGCCAATTATATGAGCTCTGTGTCCTGAGCTGTAGCCTGTAATTCATCTATGCGTAAAGAAAGCGAGGCTTTGTGTCCAACTCCAGTGGGTACAAAGCCACTGTTCAATCAGCCCTAACTAGGTGAATACCTTGGAACTGGTAGGGTTAGGGGTAGGTACCTAAATACTTAGAAAAGGTAACTAACTCATACTTTGGTTCATAAACCACACAGTACACGCACACCTTTTTCACACGAAAAATGATCAAAAGGTACCCACCTTTTCCTAATTTCTAGGCTATAACATATCACAAACTAAATCATAAACAAACATTCGCATGACCCTCGCATGTCCCAAATATCACTGAGCATCGGCGCCGCGTTATTCCACATCATGCTTTATAAAAAAATAATACCTAATGCAAAATCAAAATAAATGTTCTATTCGCTTAAAAAAGTGAAACGTAAAGTCACTAATGCTTTTGGAACTTGGAATTCGCAATTATAATAAATATTATAAATATAATTTTATAATCAAAATAAACAACACGCGTGTCCAATTGGCTCACATTCACATTCACATTTGGAAATACATTCGCGGACTATTTGGATTGGCTTCAAAATTGGTACACAGATAGATCACGACCTAGTGATCATTCTGGTAAAATCTTAGAGACGCGCATTCAAAATCAAAGGAGTTAGAGCAGGTCAGATAGGTTTAAGGTCAAACAGCAGACTATTCTGATGTGCCTGAAAATTGGCGCACAGGTAGAGCATGACCTTCCTATCACGCTCATACAATCTTAGAGTCGCACAGTCAAAATCAAAGGAGTTAGACAAAGGAGTCGACACTTCCCTTTAATGTTGAGTGATTGAATCAAGATTGAATCATTCATTATGGTAATGTGAGTGATTGAATCATGATTGAATCATTCATTATGGTAATGTTGAATGATGGAATCATGATTGAATCATTCATTATGGTCCGTGAATCACTGTGAATCGACTCATGACAAATATGAATCATTGACAAGTCTGGTCCATCAAAAAGGGTTTTCGAGTTTATGGCGTTGGAACGGTTTGAATTTGCCCTTTATATAGTAGATGATCGGTAAAATGTGCATGTCTACTCAAGTTGGCATGCTGAAAGTAATGTAGGCAGTAGGATGAGAGAACTTCACGCCAAGGCAGTATGTCATGCGCTAGTAATTCGTGGTAGTGTTAGAGGTAGCAAAGTAACATACTTATTATGGCATAAGAGTGCGTTGTGCAGTGCTTTCCATCGTATATGCGATACAAGTCATGCTTGTAATGTGTCCTTCTTGAGTGGAAATAGGTTGTAAAAGAAACTTACAGCTGTACTTCGCAGATCTCCCCAATGAACCACCGTCATATGGCCGCACTAAATACGCGCAACTACTGCTTTCTACTACAACTACAACACTTACTACAACGTGCATCAAGACTTAAAAACTACAACTGCTGTTTAGCCGATCCATACGTCGGTAAGTCACTCTGACGCGTGCCAAAACATCACTGAGATACTCGGCCGCAGTGCGGATCTGGATTTTCAGCGTCCGGACTAACCATCCATCACAGCGTCCGGACTAACCATCCATCACAGCGTCCGGACTAACCATCCATCACAGCGTCCGGACTAACCATCCATCACAGCGTCCGGACAAACCATCCATCACAGCGTCCGGACTAACCATCCATCACAGCGTCCGGACAAACCATCCATCACAGCGTCCGGACTAACCATCCATCACAGCGTCCGGACTAACCATCCATCACAGCGTCCGGACTAACCATCCATCACAGCGTCCGGACAAACCATCCATCACAGCGTCCGGACTAACCATCCATCACAGCGTCCGGACAAACCATCCATCACAGCGTCCGGACTAACCATCCATCACAGCGTCCGGACTAACCATCCATCACAGCGTCCGGACTAACCATCCATCACAGCGTCCGTACAAACCATCCATCACAGCGTCCGGACTAACCATCCATCACAGCGTCCGGACAAACCATCCATCACAGCGTCCGGACTAACCATCCATCACAGCGTCCGGACTAACCATCCATCACAGCGTCCGGACTAACCATCCATCACAGCGTCCGGACTAACCATCCATCACAGCGTCCGGACTAACCATCCATCACAGCGTCCGGACTAACCATCCATCACAGCGTCCGGACTAACCATCCATCACAGCGTCCGGACTAACCATCCATCACAGCGTCCGGACTAACCATCCATCACAGCGTCCGGACTAACCATCCATCACAGCGTCCGGACTAACCATCCATCACAGCGTCCGGACTAACCATCCATCACAGCGTCCGGACTAACCATCCATCACAGCGTCCGGACTAACCATCCATCACAGCGTCCGGACTAACCATCCATCACAGCGTCCGGACTAACCATCCATCACAGCGTCCGGACAAACCATCCATCACAGCGTCCGGACTAACCATCCATCACCTGTGCCTGTTGTTGCCGACTGATAACTGTTGTTAAACCCCGAAACTTGAACTGCAGCGTCACGGTCCGAACCTGACACTGTAGTGTAAAACTGACGTTATATCCGGCTCTGACGTTATGACATGCAACTACTAAAACGTCCTGAGACCGTTGTTTAATTTTCTGAGACCGCCCTCAACAAAATATCCGTTTTTCTTCCGTCTCTATTCTGACAGCTTTGTTGGGCCGGGAGAGGCCGGGGCCGGGAGACGGCGAGTGGATGTACATAATCAATAGGCGACGGCGCTCCCGGTCGCTGGGCCGACCTGAGTCGACAAAACATACGCACCGACGATCACATTCGGAAGTTTCGAGCTGAATCCGACTGCATTCCGTGCCGACAAGTTTTAATTACACGAGAGACTCGAATTAAATCAGACGCTGATGAAATCGGCCCGAATATCCATCAAAGCATAATATTACCAGATTGACCAATTTCCATGGAGAATCGTGCCTCCGTTTCCTAACGTCAGTTCAGCGTAAATGTATGAGTAATATGTAGTGATCGAAAATAGTTGCGGTTCCGCCCATTTCACGGCAAGCTGAATGTGCACTCGAGTATAAACGTTGATGACTTCTAATCAAGATGCGAGGCAGCTGCATAAAACAATGAGCGCCAAGCCAATTTGTTTCTACATATTCTAAGTGCGTTATTAGGGCTGGCTTACGGCCCTACTAAATGCGTGGTATTATGTGATGCAAGGCTATCGCTGAGAAACTCATGGTGAAATCAATGAATATCATTTGTACTTAATAACTGAATTACTACACGTGCCAAATGAATAAACTATTATAAGGAACTACAGAACTCACGCGGCTCATTGTCTTGCGAGGGAACATCGTACCGCCCCTCTGTGATAAATCATGCTAGGTTCTAATTTTCCACATGCAACGGCTCAAGCGATCCATTCTAATGCAATAGCTCTGTACTAACGCCTTGTTTAGCCATTAGGCATTCCTGGTCTTGATAAGCAGATCAGCCGGCTCGTGCATCCGAGCACTGCTTTGTGTTCCACCGTCTGTGGCAGTTAGAGAAGCTCAGAAAGGCAGGGCTACAGCCAGCATGACCAAATGTCCGTGTTGCCAGGTATAAACCCGGATGTGTCACAAGCTTAGGCCAACATAGTTTATTCGGTGACGAAAAATTCGACGGAGAGTCGTTAGATTGGGATACTATTGTGCTCGATATGTGAGATGAATGTATCGGGGAAGTCGGATATATGATGCTGGCACATGCTTGTTTCGTCGCAAAATTGTTTTACAGCATACATTTCAAGGTATTCAACGACTGTCGCTAGGCAATGCCAAGTTACACACTAGCAAGTCGGTAGTCGTGTGCCACTTCCAGAACAATTAACATTACGGCGAAACATATACTTAACAGTTCAGCCAAAATGCAGTATGAGGGCGAACTTTATAGTTGAAACAATAAATGACGTTTCTTAACTTCGACAACCATCAAGTCAAATATGTTGCTGCTTCCAAAAGCGCATAGTTATGTAAAAGAAACCCCAAGCCTTCAGTGAAACCATCCAAATTGATCTGCGAATCGTCCGTTGATCAACATGAGGTCCGTCTGGTTCGGCGGGGACACGCCGTCGGGGCTCCGCCAGTGCCGTTCGGAGGGACGAGGCCGGTCTGAGAGAGCTGCCGATCCCGCGCCACCCGCGATCCTCTCCGCTCGTGACATGATTCGGCAGACGGCGGCGGCCCGGCTCCCTCAGGGGTCCCCTGCCCCTCCCTACCCCTGCCACTGCCCCCACCTGTCCCACCTGCTGGTCTGACCGCGGCCGGTACGGAAAATACTGGTACTGGGACATCTCCATACTGGGCGGAGCGGCGAACTCCTGTACCGGGTACATGGCCATGGTGCGGCCCAACGATCTCGGCCCGCGGGGCACTGTAGGTCACTGCTGCGGGTCACTACCGGTCACTGCCGGTCACTGTGGGCCACTCCGGGTCACTATGGTCACCGTGGGCCACTTCAGGTCACTTCTCAGGTCACTGCCGGTCACTGCAGGTCACTGCGGGCACGCGTCGTCGGCGTCACTGGAGGCACTCCTGCGGCGGCGGCGGCGGCTCGCGGCGGCCGGCACAGCTCTCGCTCGGGCGGCGATCACAGATCACGGGTCACAAGTCACGGGCGCGGCAGGCGAGTGTCGCGCGGCGGGGGGCGGACGCGCGCGCCGGCGGCCGCGATCTGCCGGCGGCGGCGGGATGGCGGCCATGGGTGGCCCGGCGCGGCCGGCACTGCGCCCGCCGTCCAGCCGGGCCGCCGCAGAGGCGGAGTCTGCAGTCTTATCTCTGCGGCGATCGGCGCAAAGCAGGTTCCAGCGATGACCACGGCCGGCAGCCGCGATGCCTCGTCACGTGACGGGCCGGCCGGCGGACAGTGGACGCAGTCAGCGCGCCGCCACCGCCGCTGCCGCGCCGCAGCCGCCGCCGTCCGGCTACCGCGCCGCGCGATGTGCCGATTTTTGCCGTCGTTTTCTGGTGCGTTGGCGGCGGCTCGGGGCCGGGGGTCAGCGGTACCAGCCAGCCACGGCCGAACCGACGGACTAACACCGCCTTCCACCGCCTTCCACCGCCGTTCGCCGCCGTCCGCCGCCAGCCTCACGATTCTTTCGCCACTTTTACGTCTGGTTTGCCGCATTTGTCGTCCAGGGGCGCTGCGGTGCGGCCGGCTCTATAATCAGCTGGCTTTTTATCAGCTGAACACGGTCATGATCGGACGCGGAAAGTTTTGTCCGTTTTTGTCTGGCCGTTCGCCGGCGATTGTCTGCGTTTCGGATGCGCACGCCTGCGTCAGATGGCAGATGTTCGGCGGAATTCCGAGCCGGCTATTCGCAACTAACGACCACAGGCGTTACTGCGTTTATCGGTCATCAGTGGATAGAGCCGGCTTAATAGTCATCAGCGGCCACGGACTCGTCTAGCATGTTAACTGCGGGGGCAAAACCCCCGCAGTCACGGCTCCTGCCCCCCTCCCCAGTCGAGGCAAAAAACGGCCACTGGGGGGGGGGGGGGGGCAAGTTTAAACAGGTGATAATTGTTGTCGAGATGCACATTTTAAAGTGTTCTGTGCAAGTAATAAATAGGCCAGGGATGTAGGATTCTATTCAGTTGAGGGGTCCTCAACCCCCCCCCCCCCCTCCAACTTGGACGAGAAAGTGGGTCAAATCCGGGGATAAATCTGTATGTTTGTGGATTTTCATGGTACTTTAAGATAAATTTGTATCAGCTCAGCCCCGCCCCCCTACTTTTCTGGAGAGGCTACACCCCTGTTATATACCATATACGACCAGATGCACACACACATACACACACACACACACACACACACACACACACACACACACACACACACACACACACACACACACACACACACACACACACACACACACACACACACACACACACACACACACACACACACACACACACACACACACACACACACACACACACACACACACACACACACACACACACACACACACACACACACACACACACACACACACACACACACACACACACACACACACACACACACACACACACACACACACACACACACACACACACACACACACACACACACACACACACACACACACACACACACACACACACACACACATATATATATATATATATATATATATATATATATATATATATATATATATATATATATATATATATATATATATATATATATATATATATATATATCCCATGGGCGTCCGAGGTGGGGGCCAACATTTCCAGATTTTAGCATTACGCCTATGGGCGTTGCATGAAAAGAATCGACTTCAAAATGCCTCCGCCCCCCCCCCCCCCCCCCCCCCCTCTAACTTTCAGAACGTGGCGACGCCCTTGACATATACAGTTATTGTAACTGATCCATGACAGATGGTGTATAATGACAATAATAACTCAAACGATGTTTTATTACCGAGCGGGCGCGAAGCGCCCGTGAGATTCTTCGTCAACTTACTAGACAAATTTACATTTTATCCGGCCCGAACCGGCCTGAACCAGTCCGACCCGGTCCGAACCGGCCGTACAGACGCTTTTCGGAAGTTAATAACTTTGCAACCACTGCTCCGATTGAGATCGAGTTTTCACCAATGGATAGGACCATCAAATCAATTTTGATTTTGGTATGTTGCGGTCTATTAGGGGTGGTACCACAAGCGCGTGACACCCGCAGACTTCGAAATGAACCAAAATCATTCTTGATCAAAAATGACTTGATTTATCTAAGCATTACTTTATACGATGAAGCATGCAACGCTCAGGGCGTACTCCATTTTGGCGGATTCATTCGAGAAAGGAGATCATGAACAATTTAATACAACTTAATTTGTATATAGCTTGTCCCAGGAGTAATTAAGTTACCTTGGGAAGCAACTCTTTTTTTTTGGGGGGGGGGGGGGGTGGAGGGAGTGGTTCTCGCCCACCCCGTAGTCCGGCCTATAGCCATATAGGCCGGCGGACTACGGTGGGGAGGGGAACCACCCCCTTCCAAGCGGGGAACCGAATGACCTGCGCCAGTAGCCAGACTCGAACCCGGAACCCTTGGATTCCGAGTCCAACGCTCTACCAACTGAGCCACCCGCAACAGATACCGCTCGGTTACCGCCGATTAAGGCGTTTTACTGGTATTATAAGTATTAGCAAAGCTTTCGATAACAATTATCATGATCACTGCAAGATAATGCCGAAAATGAAAGAAAAAACACAGTAACGGAAACCGACGCAGGTCAATAGGTCTATTTAGTATTTTTCAATAAAAGCATGCGCATTTCGATATTGCACTATCACTGCGAGGGCGAGTTTTGCCGAATTGATTACGTCTTTGAAAGTCACACAGCTTAAAGATGTTCACTTACTCAGTTTTCAGCATATATTTTAGAGCTTAGATGAACTGCACGAAAAACATGGATAAGTGTTGGACATTACTTCAAAACTTGTTGAAATTATGTATTTAAACCAAGTACATGACTAATGAATGAATGTCATATCTTTTTATTCGAACCTTCCTGCATGGAACACCAATCAAGTGATGAATAGTTAATAGTTATGTAGGCATATGTCAATTATTATGTGTATTTCATGTAGGTATATATATATCATTTTCAAGCTAAATTTGGAAACTTAGCTACTGGCTGGTTCATTCTGGCTGACATCTGTCAACAAAATTAACCCGCCCTTGAACCATTGATCGCAGCGAGACGCGCAAGGCGGCATTCGAAAGCTCTAAATGAAACGCATCTAAAGCGTACTCGAAAGGTTCACATTAAGGTGACATGTCAGGTCACGGTCAGTTCAAAGGTCAAAATCGAGGTATTTGAGTGTATGGGACATACTTTCCATCCACAGCCTTCAATTGCGACCACGAGCACCCAAAGTGCTCTCAAAGATATAATGTACATCCTGCATGAGCATGTAAGATAGATTGCATGTAAGATTGTTGGCAAAAGTCACAAAAGTCAAGGCAAAAGTCAAGGTCAATGTCACAAAAGGTCACCATGTGCAACATATCTACGAAAGTAATGCGACATATGTGTTATGGGTTATTTTACACGTACAGTTCGATAGTGCTAGTCATTTTGCCACCTAACTTCGTTTAAGCGAAGTTAGTGTCAAACTCAGGTCAAGGTCAGGTAGGGTAAAAATGTGTAAGTAATTTGTTCGCAGCTGGTCATAAATAACCAAAAAAAAAAATTAAAAAAATACGTCATGAGTTACCCATACTTAAGAAGCCATAAGTCAGTCAAAAATGGTGATATTGTTGTATAATTTTGCTTGGGAATTGCCCATCTGTGGTTCTTTAATATATTTCACTTTTTTATATCTTTGCGAACAAATTATTTTACATTTATTTATAAATGTATAAGTCCGAATCTTTTGAATGGACAGATTTCCGAGGTCAGGACTGGCGCTAAGCATAGCTTGTTGCGCATGCCCTGACCTCACCACCCGATCCTGCAATTCCTGGCAGCCGGCAGAATTTAGAGACGAAAGTTTTACGTGTCTGACATACCTGGACACTACCCGCCCCGCCCTCTGACGTCACCTGACTTTGAGTGCGACCGCTGCCACCGGCCGCAAGGCCATCCCAGTCAGGCAAATAGCGAGCGCCGAAGCGACTCGAACCCGGCCTGCCACAACGGGTGAGGTCAAAAGCCCAGCGCTCTCCCGACTGATCTACAGGGGCGTACAATTTGTGGGCATTTAAAAAAGTGTTTTGATTATAGGGGTTCAAAAACCAACATTTTCCTAACTCTGAGACATCCATTTTGTAGCCCTTGCACATTTTATCTTTTGAGGTTTTAGATTGCATTTTTCTCAAAATATGACCTTTTTACGGTCTGTTACATTTTAGCTGATTTTGTCGTCAAACTCGTGTGTAGTGACGTCACTAAATTCGCCATATCTCAACGATTTTTCGACGAAATTGCTTCATTTACGCACATAAGACGTACAATTGATGTAAGAAAAGATTCTTTAAAGTTTCACGTTGATAGCTCTATTGGTTTATAAGCTATTGTGAAAGTTCGTCAGGGGGCGTTAAACGCTCCCCCGTGTCAATGGCGGGTTAATCTATTCTTTGCAGGGGGGGGGGGGGGCAGATTCTGCCCCTCCCGGTGGTTTTTCGCATGCTGCTCCTAAACTACTAAAGCTAGCGTCTTCAAATTTTCATAGCGCATGTTGTGTCAAATAAGAAAAAAATCGGCCAAGCAGAGGTGGTGTCAGGCTCCTGTTTTGGGGAGGGTGTTACGAATGCGGTTGTGCGGCGCATACTTTCTTCGTAGTTTGCGGTGCAATAAATGGGTCAGAAACATTTGCAATGCAATATGCATCATTCATACTGGGATTGTACATGTTTTTTTCTTCAGAGGCGCACTAAGGTACAAACAATGGGAGGCGATACCCTCCCTCAAATTAAGTCCAACTTCAAATTAGTAAGATGATAAAAAAGCGTGACGCGCATGGTGCCCCCACGTTGTTTTCCTGGATCCGCCTATGCGCAGTATATTAAATTTAACAAATTACAGCATATAATGCCCACATGTGACGTTCATGTCATCCCAAACAATCACGAACAGCACAAATTTGTTATCAGAAAATCTCCATTTTACATCCCCTGAATACGCCTATAATTTTTTGTTTTAGTATTTGTCTTTTGATATATTGAAGACAAATACATTTGAAGCTCAAAAACGTCTGGGGAATGAAAATCGGTCAAACCACATGGCCTCAATGACCTTTCAAAAACACCCATTTTTGTATTTTTTGCCCCCTGACCCCCTAATTTTGAACAAAAAATAAATTTCGAGTTCCTTAAAGAAAGAATTTGTCATGTCGAATCAAATGGCATTTTCCCCATCGAAATCGACAGACTGGTTCTCGAGATCTCGGGAGGGGGGAGGGGGGGGGGGGGGAGAATCTGCCCCCGCACGTTAACGTAATTCTAGCCGCCCGCAAGGAATAGGGTTAAGCGTCACCGCTGATGGAAACAGGCTAAGTAGTGACGGAGGTTGCCATTTAATGAAAAGCCTTATTTTCGTCAAATGGTGTTACCAGAAAATGCAGCTTTGCTTTCATCCAAGTTACATCTATAAATGCACGCGACTACTACAAAAGCAGTAGAAAGTTACTCTCATTGTCAATGCCATCTTAATTTCTATGATAAATGTAGTTGAACGTTTCGCTTTATTGAATTATATCCCTCTATGCTACGTCCTTGTTGTGTTTTTATAAGTTCTCCCACCACGTGCCTCGTGGAAATGCCCGAAGTTGGATCCAGAAGGAGAATGAATAACTTCGGATTTATATCAGAATAGAGTGAACTTGTCTGTGAAAAGCCGTCGTTGATTGATTCCATTGCTCTTTTGTCACACTATATCCCTGTTTATATAGCATAAATAAATTCCACTAACTTTCCACAGATGGAGACTTTTTAGCCTTTTCGATTGGAATTTCCCTAGCCTCAAAAGATTGGTTGAGTCCGTTTAAAAACTGATGTTAGAGCACCAGAATACACAGAGCAACTCTTTCATATATGTTTAAAAAAATATATATATACTCGCAAGTGAAATAGCATGCATATGTTAGTTAATGCCTTTTGTAAAAAAAAACTATTTCCCTGGATGTTCGCTGTTGCATACCCATATTTCTCTAGAATATGCCTGTATGTCTCGACAACGGAACAGATATGGCAGCTTATCTGTTTCGTCGAGAGCCGTTTAGCTACCAAACTTTTCAGAAATGTGGGTTTCCGTCTGTCTGTCATCTACCGTGGATATCTCGCCTATTCTGATTGGTGATTGGTCGTCGTTTAAAGTTTTGACCAATCAGCTGCGGGCTGCTCTCGGCGCACTGAGGGACGTCGAAGACAGAATCGGCGCACTGGCGCACTGGCGATACAAATATTCGAGATGTTTGTCCAGGCAAATGTGATTTTTCGAAGGCGCTGTGTTATACTTATAAGCTGCATTTTTATTTTGTCTACGTATAACTTTAAGTCATAGAAGAAGTAAGTGGCATTACACTTTGAAGTGACGTGTGTTATGATTTTGATCTGTATCACAGGGTGGGGGCCTTTCCCTTCCTCAAAAATATGTTAACATGTCATCTTGATAAACCCTACACCCTGATAGCATGACAAGTTCAGTATTCTGATGTTACAGTACCCTGTCTACCTTGTGTACAGAATGAGCTATTCAATGTTCCAGGGTTGGAAAAAATGGCCTAAATTGAATTTATGGAAGCCAAAAATTTATGGAAGCTTTGATTAATTTAAGCCGGTTAAAACCGGCTTAACATAATACAAACAGCTTAAATTCAACATCAATTTAAGACTCGCTGAGGTCAGAATATGTCGTTGACGGTCAACACATGTAATTAAAGGGAATAGCTCACCTTTAACATGGGGTTTTGAATTGATATAGCAGATTTGTAGAACAGATCGAAAAATGGGTTGTGGTGCCGTGCCGTGCCCAGTCGATGTGTCCACTGAACTTAAATAGACTATGATAGACTAAGAGACAAAAATAGACTGAAATAAATGAAATAAATAGACTGAAATAGACTAAATAGACTAATAGTTTTAGTGCCGTGCCGTGCCCGTGCCCGTGCCCGTGCCCGTGCCTCGTGCCTCGTGCCCCGTGCCCCGTGCCCCGTGCCCCGTGCCCCGTTCCCCGTGCCCCGTACCCCGTGCCCCTTGCCCTTCTCTGCCCTTCTCTGCCCTGCCCTGCCCTGCCCTGCCCTGCCCTGCCCTGCCCTGCCCTGCCCTGCCCTGCCCTGCCCTGCCCTGCCCTGGCCTGCCCTGCCCTGCCCTGCCCTGCCCTGCCCTGCCCTGCCCTGCCCTGCCCTGGCCTGGCCTGGCCTGGCCTGCCCTGCCCTGCCCTGCCCTGCCCTGCCCTGCCCTGCCCTGCCCTGCCCTGCCCTGCCCTGCCCTGCCCTTCCCTGCCCTTCCCTGCCCTTCCCTGCCCTGCCCTGCCCTCCCCTTCCCTTCCCTGCCCTGCCCTGCCCTGCTCTGCTCTGCCCTTCCCTGCCCTTCCCTGCCCTTCCCTGCCCTTCCCTGCCCTTCCCTGCCCTGCCCTGCCCTGCTCTGCTCTGCTCTGCTCTTGCCTGCCCTGCCCTGAATATTGTATCAATTGTATCAACCTTTATTTTGTCCCGCAATTTGCAGGAGATGCTCCGGAAACCGCTCCCATCCCTTGAGGATGGGAGCGCCATCTTCATCGAGGCGAGGTGACCAGACGCCAAACCACCTACACCAGCGCCGCATCGTGCCAAATCTGTGCGATTTGTCAATAAAGCTCAAATCAGTAAAGCTTTTTTTTATGGCCACCATGCGATGGGCTGCGATGAGCTGTTCGGCAGATTTAAATATGGTGGCGATACAAATATTCGTGTCGTGTGTGGTCAGATCAGGACCATTTGGAAGGTGTGTCTCGGTCGGGCAGAAACTCAACCAATTCCAAAACGGAAGACACGAGAGGTTTTCACCATAACTGTATTGATTGGCACGTCCACAAATCATCCACCATCAAATGGAAGGCCCAGCATCACACGAATATATAACCTCACCTTGACACTAACAAATTAGCTACACACATATCTCATCTATATTTAAAAATAGGTTCCAGCATTTACGTCAATCTTCTCAATAGCTCCACTGTTGTTGACCATGGACTAGCTTTTGTACGGTCATGAAAACGCCCACTTATAATCTGATTTCCTTCATGAGAAAATCTGATTTAAAATCGAATCGGATGCAGGTGCATCAGCAAGAATCGGATGCAGGTGCATCAGCAAGGTGCATCTAACTGTTTTTTCTTCTTCTTAAAAGTAACTAATGGGGCTCCAGAATTGAATTTGATCGTATTCAACAATCAAACCAATCGTTACTTACCCTATGAAAAAATATATTTGACATTCCAAAACAGTAGGCACACTCTCTTTAACATATTAAATAAGTCATATTTTTTTCTTCCCCAAATAAATAAAACTAGAACAATTATATTCAACTGTATACTATTTAAAATATCCAGCTAAGAATCGTTTACAATCCTCATATTGGATTCGTGTATGATTAATGAGAAACTGCGTTTGTTGGAAACAGATAGCTCTATTCAACTTTATATGTTTGGCCATAGTATCAGCAATGTGTTCGCCAAGTTATCAGCAAACGAAACCGGCTCCGAACACTTCGAGCATACTTGGATCATGTTAAAGACGGCAAGATGAAACATGACAACGTTTTCAAAATGTCTAAAAAACAGATAATCTCTGCTGTATTTGTCTGGCCTCTGTGGATATATGTGGATAGATGGTAGGCTTTCAGCTAAACAGGCATTTAGTTCTTTGAACTAAACTAGTTCTCCACATGTTTGAGAAATGATTAAATTGAAAATCTCCTTAGACGCTGGAGTCTTGAAGTCAAGATGGTGTGCTGGGGTTCGTAAACTGTGTAAAGTCTCATCATTTTTGCTAACCAACTGGATTATACTGTTCAAAATGGCGCCTGGAATACATAAAACCACTCACATGTGCTCGTACCTTGCAAAAAAAAAAACGTATCCGACAAGGAGAAAGTAGGTGGCTTTGCCAGTAAGAACTTGTTCTAGAACTAAAATACCTTAGATTAACTAGCCTTGTTCTACCTGGATTGCTGGATTTACATAACTTATGGGGACAGGCTCCTCCCACAGTCTGAAAACGACCAATCATATTTGAAAACGGGAAAACGTATTTTTGACATTCCGTTCACTTCTAAACATGGCGGCGTTACGAAGCCAAAAAAAAACTGAAAATAAACAAATTTGTTTGTTCTTGGCGGGCGGCGGTACAACGTCACTGACGTCACTGGAAAGGCCTATTTTGTCATACAAATGTACGGATTTTCTACATAGCTAAAATAAATTACATCCATCTCCTGCACTATTGGGTGAGATTCCGCGGCTTCAACCATTGCCGCCATCACATCCGTTGCCGCCCTGGTGTACTGCTAGTTATCACAGCGGCTAGCTTCTCCGTAACTATTATTTTCATCTTTTTCTAGAGTTTTTATGCCATTCGACGTCATTGCAAGAAATTTCTAGCCGATGATTGTACCTGTTTTTTAGATGACATTTCGAGTATTTCACCTTTGGAAAATGGCATACATATTATTACAAAATGGTTGCGTTAAACACAAGGCTAAAAATACAGCGGTCTTGTTCCATATTAAGCTTTGATGCACACTTCTGTCGATCAACTGTATCAATCGATGATTCGGTAGGTCAGATGAATTTGGTGGCACAGGTAAGCTGCTCCCTTTTACATAACTTTCCATATGTGAGGAGACCGTGGCAGTGGTTTGTGATACAGCATAATTATAGCGGTGTGTGTAACCGGGACTCATAGAGATAACATTTCCTGATCTGTTGATGGTTTGCGATATTATTGTGATATCAAAGCCAACGTGTCATTGACCAAATACACCACATGAATGAGGTGTGTGTGTGTGTGTGTGTGTGTGTGTGTGTGTGTGTGTGTGTGTGTGTGTGTGTGTGTGTGTGTGTGTGTGTGTGTGTGTGTGTGTGTGTGTGTGTGTGTGTGTGTGTGTGTGTGTGTGTGTGTGTGTGTGTGTGTGTGTGTGTGTGTGTGTGTGTGTGTGTGTGTGTGTGTGTGTGTGTGTGTGTGTGTGTGTGTGTGTGTGTGTGTGTGTGTGTGTGTGTGTGTGTGTGTGTGTGTGTGTGTGTGTGTGTGTGTGTGTGTGTGTGTGTGTGTGTGTGTGTGTGTGTGTGTGTGTGTGTGTGTGTGTGTGTGTGTGTGTGTGTGTGTGTGTGTGTGTGTGTGTGTGTGTGTGTGTGTGTGTGTGTGTGTGTGTGTGTGTGTGTGTGTGTGTGTGTGTGTGTGTGTGTGTGTGTGTGTGTGTGTGTGTGTGTGTGTGTGTGTGTGTGTGTGTGTGTGTGTGTGTGTGTGTGTGTGTGTGTGTGTGTGTGTGTGTGGTGTGGTGTGTGTGCGTGTGCGTGTGCGTGTGCGTGTGCGTGTGCGTGTGCGTGTGCGTGTGCGTGTGCGTGTGCGTGTGCGTGTGCGTGTGCGTGTGCGTGTGCGTGTGCGTGTGCGTGTGCGTGTGCGTGTGCGTGTGCGTGTGCGTGTGCGTGTGCGTGTGCGTGTGCGTGTGCGTGTGCGTGTGCGTGTGCGTGTGCGTGTGCGTGTGCGTGTGCGTGTGCGTGTGCGTGTGCGTGTGCGTGTGCGTGTGCGTGTGCGTGTGCGTGTGCGTGTGCGTGTGCGTGTGCGTGTGCGTGTGCGTGTGCGTGTGCGTGTGCGTGTGCGTGTGCGTGTGCGTGTGCGTGTGCGTGTGCGTGTGCGTGTGCGTGTGCGCGTGTGCGTGTGCGTGTGCGTGTGCGTGTGCGTGTGCGTGTGCGTGTGCGTGTGCGTGTGCGTGTGCGTGTGCGTGTGCGTGCGCGTGCGCGTGCGCGTGCGCGTGCGCGTGCGCGTGCGCGTGCGCGTGCGCGTGCGCGTGCGCGTGCGCGTGTGCGTGTGTGTGTGTGTGTGTGTGTGGGGGGGGGGGGGGGGGGAGGGGGTGTCCACCAGTTGTTTTGCGTGGCCGTTTGACAGACACCCATCAGCCCGACGGTCGGTTCGTTCTCTGACCCCTGGATCCCGATCTCCGGGTTAACTTACTACAGCCTTGAGTGATATAAGAGGTCTCATAGCCACTGGCCTAGCGGATGACACATTACACAACCTTGGGTGATATAAGAGGTCCGATAGCCACTGGCCTAGCGGATGACACATGATGCAGCCTTGACTGCATCGGGCGACCGTACACAACAACAATCGCAGCGTCTTGCAGGTGAATAGTCTCCAGTCCATACCCGTATTGCAGGTGAATAGTCTCCAGTCCATACCCGTATTGCAGGTGAATAGTCTCCAGTCCATACCCGTATTGCAGGTGAATAGTCTCCAGTCCATACCCGTATTGCAGGTGAATAGTCTCCAGTCCATACCCGTATTGCAGGTGAATAGTCTCCAGTCCATACCCGTATTGCAGGTGAATAGTCTCCAGTCCATACCCGTATTGCAGGTGAATAGTCTCCAGTCCATACCCGTATTGCAGGTGAATAGTCTCCAGTCCATACCCGTATTGCAGGTGAATAGTCTCCAGTCCATACCCGTATTGCAGGTGAATAGTCTCCAGTCCATACCCGTATTGCAGGTGAATAGTCTCCAGTCCATACCCGTATTGCAGGTGAATAGTCTCCAGTCCATACCCGTATTGCAGGTGAATAGTCTCCAGTCCATACCCGTATTGCAGGTGAATAGTCTCCAGTCCATACCCGTATTGCAGGTGAATAGTCTCCAGTCCATACCCGTATTGCAGGTGAATAGTCTCCAGTCCATACCCGTATTGCAGGTGAATAGTCTCCAGTCCATACCCGTATCCCTGCTATATCCATACCCGTACCCGTATCCCAGTCCACTCCCTGCTGATTTGTCTTTTTCAACTCAGGCAAGGAGGAATCATTATATGTTTGCCAAGAACATCTGCGTTTATTCATCAACCACAAAACGTGCAAATGTTCTTAATTCCAGCATTAACCCGCGAGTTACTGGGGTATATTTCATAACGCGACTTACTGGGGGTGGTTTCCCCCCCCCCCCGTATCCCCGGAACTGCGGGACCGAATGTAAAAATTCAAAAGGAATTAGATAGCCCTGGGAAATGTATCGAGGGAAACATATTATTGTTGACTTCGGGGTCACTGACGACGTCACAGGTCAGGTCAAGTACAAAATGTTTGACCGTGTCAAAAGGTCTCGATGGATGGGATTGTCGCGCAAAATTGCGATATTAAACGCGTAAGAAGTCGATAAATCGGTATGATTCGTGTGTCTGCCACTTCTAAGTACCTCTCTAAGCTGTTTATGACCTTGGGTCAGGTCAAGGTCATCCGAAGTAACGAGGTCAAACTGCAGATTACGGTCATTAGGCGTTGTAACACATGTTTATGGGTTAGTTTTTCGTCTAGAACGCAAAAAAAATAACCTTAGAACATTGTTTGTTCTATATAAATAGAAGCAAAAAGCAAAAACGGAAATACATTTTTATGCATAGTAATGCTGTGAGAGGTGGTCGATTTTAGTCATTTAAAGGTCATAAGTCAGTCATTTTTGAAGATATCGACTTCAAATTTGGTACACATATTCACCGAAGATGTCTCGATCACATATATTCCGGTTGTTGGATAATTCTGATTTTTTTTTGTTTAAAGTTTTGTTAAAAAAATGTATTTAGATTTCTCAAAATTTTGAATACAAAAAAACTCACAAATCCGAGATAGCAGTTTGATAGCACGGTCTATTGTCAGTAATGTGATTTAAGACAATTGAGTATATCTCAAACATAGTAAGTACCTTTGACACCGTTTTTCTCAAACCATTATTTTGCAACAAAAACCGGAGAACATGACGTCACTCTGATGTCATTCCCGGTTGACCTATCACAACCTCATACTTTTCCTTTTGCCAACATGTGTAGAATTGATGTGAGATAAGGTACTGGACGATTAGTACTGGTGTTCGTTTAGGAGTTATTGCAAAATAACGGGAGGGGGGGGGGGAATATCCCCCCCCCCCCAGTACATCGCGGGTTAATAACCAAATGAGACATGTTGTGATAAAGATCATGTTGCTTAGCTAGGAAAAATATTCCCGGAAACATGACACAATGTAAAACTCAACTGCACAAACGAATATTATATTCAGCTTGCACTTGCCTGCTGGCTAACATGTATCGTTTCCGTGAACCGACCTGACAAAGTAACGCCTTTGCAGCTCGGTTGGAAGAGCGCGGGCTACAAAACTCACCCGGTCTGGCATGCTGGGTTCGAATCGCTTCGACACTCGCTGTATGACCCTGATTAATTTGTATTACAGCCTGTGCCCGCGTTTAAGATCAGGTGATGTTGGTGGACCGGACGAACCTTGTCCAGGTCTACCTGGGAACACCATTGCTACACATTCTGTCTGTGTCCAGGCAATGAGTGATCGAATGAAAAGTCAGGACCCACGCAACCAGCTATGGTCAGTGCGGGAACTTATCTGGAAAACTGGCACAATAGAAATCGGGCTAGTTAACAATATTAAGTTCATTCACCAAAATCCTCTCAATGGTGTACGTTCGTCATTAGCTAGTCAAAAGTGCAGGGTCGAATAAGAATGTCGCATCGCATGACGACAGCAATACGAGCCTCATGATTTTCTATCCTCAAGACAAGGAAGTTGCTAGCATTCGTGACGTTCAATCGGGACATCTCATACCACGCCAAGGACAAACACGTTGCGATAGTGTAAGAAGGAAATAACGTTCAGGCATGCCACAGATCGTGCTGCATGTTCTAGTTGTTACCCGGAAGATAACATGATATGGGCGCTCTTACCACTAACACGCCTGTAAAACAAAACACTAGGAGACGATAGTAATCTGCACGAGTAAAAAAACAATTATAATAAACTATGAACAGTGCTTTTCTATATCAACAAATTGTGCTTAGCGTACCTATATAAAGGGACACATTTTCCTGCTATTCCATTTTTAGTCTGAATTTGGTATCGGATGCAGTCGTGTGGTGCCCCGTTCATACTAAACAGGGTGTGATCAAAACGTGAATACTTCAATTCAATTATTAACTCACGTGTGAAATTATTGCGGCCACTGCGATGCTTGATGCATTTCTGTTTCATAGGCATAGGAAAGAGGGGCGGGGGGGGGGGGGGGGGGGGGGGGGCATGACCCTCACTTTTTGGTCATCATTTTGGCTAAACTCTTTAATTTTGCTTAATGAGGAAAAATTGACAGCAAAGACAGATCAAGACGAGAGGAGTTGAAATCTGCAGAAAAAGTGCATAGGGGGGTTGTCTCAAGACGCGGTCAATGTTGCACTTCCCCTCCCACTTTCACGACGTTGCTACGTTTCTGTTCTGTTTTACACATTTCCTTCATTTTATTTCATTGAATTAAGTTTATTTCGTCATTCATGTATTCTTTTATAAAACAACGCTGCTGGTTTTCCACCTGAAAAGACCATGAATACATATGAATTTGCCAGCCTGAACACATTTGACATGGAATGATTGCTAAATAACATCAATGGATACGACAACAGAATATCAGTTGAGAACAACACAATTCTGAGCAAGCATTTATCCCTGTTTTGCAGCACACCTGTTCGTGAATTTCAGGCGGCCATCTTGCGTTAACATCCTGGAGTCCATTATCGTAAATTGTCAGTTGCTGTGTCTGCTTCCCCTCCCTCTGCAATACAAGTCGTGTAGAGTGACATCAATCGACGGAAAGCTCTCCGGGTTGGGTTGGAGGGGTGGTGTTTAACATTTCCTCATATGTATTTTCGAGAAAGGTAAAAACGGCCGTAAGGGGCGCTGGCAACTTTGTTCGTAGCCTGTATGTCTAAGTCTGAACTTCTGGTCATGTCGGTCAGTGGTCACTGGTCATGTCGGTCAGTGGTCACTGGTCAGGGGCACATCAAAAAGGTAATCTCGAAACAAGTCTGAAGTAATTATAATAAGTCCTGCAATCGAACTCAACCCCACCGCGTAGACAAAACTATAAATTTCGCGGCGAGAGTCGTCAGTGGCCGCCGTAAAATGGATCACATTTCTGATGTGATCCATGACTTAACCCTCGCCCTACGGGGGGGGGGGGTCCTAAAACAACCCCCTGAGGTTTTTCTTGCATAACTTTTTAGACATGCGGCGCATCTTGCCGAAATTTTTAGTTTTTTAGTTAAGTATACGACAATTATACGTCTGCTGTAAAAAAAATATTGAAATTAGTTGAGCAATTTTGGAAATAATGATGTTTTGATGACGTCAGGTTGGTGGAAAAACGATAAATGTTTGACAAATCGTAGAAAACAGAGTTTTAAAGCAATTCGCAAACGCAATTAAGCAAAAATATAAAATGTCATTTTCTTTAGAATTACAATCTCGGATTTGCAAAATTTTGGGTTTCTGACCCCAAAATGATCAAAAACTATTTTTTTGGGGGGAAAATCACCACAAAATTAAAATTCTCAAAGATGTTAAAAAACCGGAATATCTGTGAGAGAAGTGAGTATGGACAATACTCAAACCAAATTTCAAAGAAATATCTCCATTTTTGATTGAGTGATGGCTCCCTAAGTGTAAGAAATTCATGACGTCATTTTTTTAAATAACTTCTTGAACTTTTTTTTGACCAGATACGAATAAATCATTACCTTTTCTGTATTTCTGAGACAAAACTGGTCTAGGAACATGCTTTTTATTTACATTTATCAATTTCTCATTTTGAGGTTTTCTGACAGAGCAAAATCGCTGTTCTGGACGTGGTCGATCGAGGTCATTCACTTGACCTGGAAGGTCACTCGTTGACCTAAAACCTTAAAATTACATACCGTTAGATTTCAAACATGACAGGCAACATGTTGGTTCTTACCGCGTTGCTCTATGTTGCTTGGTTTGGAAGTTAACAGGGGGGTCATTTTAGGACCCCCCCGTAGGGCGAAGGTGAAAAAGCTCCCGTAGGGCGAGGGTTAAAATGGCTGAACGCACAGCAGTTCATTCAGTACCAGTAAGGCGCCGTAGTTGGCGATGAACGAGCGGGCGCGAAAGAAATGTATGGTGAATTTCAACTCGATCGGGCAAGTAGTTTTTGAGATACAAAAAAGGTGCGCATGTCCGATGTGCAGAGGCACCCCTCGCCCTCCCCTGACTTGTGGAAAAGTGGCGGCTGAGAGGTCCCTGGACCCGGCCTAATCACACACAAAATTTGAACACAATCAGCTCAGCCGTTCCTGAGATATAGAATAAGGGTGTGCGCGTGCGTACGTGCAGAGGCACCCCACCCCTGGTTTGTGGGAAAGTGGCGGCTGAGGGGTCCCTAACCACCCACCAAATTTACACACAATCTGCCCAGCCGTTGCGGAGTTTTTTTGTTGCGAGAAAACACTTTCCAACACCCCTCACGCGACACGCGGCACGCGCAGTGGTAGTCATCCACATGAGTTAGCACTGGTCTCCAACAGGGAAGGTTGGATGGGGCTGTTCAGCAAAGAAATCCGTTTGTCAATCGGACGTGCGGTTGCAGAGATATTAGCTTCTCAAAAGCGTCGCCACGGGCCCGGCCGGGTCAGGTCGGGCCCCTCTTATTCATATGTTTTCCCTTACACCACGGAAGAACGAGCGAGCGCGCTCGCTGGTCAGATTTTTCAGATTCGCTCGTAACCATTCTGTTTGCGCCATGCTGCAAGTTATTCGTAGCGGTTCCCCACCGTACCTCGCCAGCACCATATAGGACAGCAGCAGCGCCACATCCACCGGCGTGACACCCACTCGGCACTCCAGCTCTCGCTACCGCGCATACGGACGGAGGCGGCGGGCAGGCGACTGTAATGTTACCGCGGCGTTAAGTTCGTAGATTATATGAACGTAGATGTGAGCACGTGTACGCGCCGCGCCCCGACGAAGGCGATTTTGAACAGTTGAGTAGCTTACGGGATGATTTAGACCGATGCGAGTGTGTTGTTATTGTGTAGCTTGTCTGCCTCTGTTTAGCATTGCTTGCGTATTTGTCTTTTACATATTCCCATTTTTACTGATATGCTCCCGTTCGTATTTTATATGCACACTTTAACCACATGTTTTACGCGCCATTGTGAAAGGCCACGTGACATTTTCAAGTGGATCATTGATTTAATACACATCATCATCATCATCATCATCATCATCATCATCATCATCATCATCATCATCATCATCATCATCATCATCATCATCATCATCATCATCATCATCATCATCATCATCATCATCATCATCATCATCATCATCATCAGCATCATCATATGGCAAAGTAATCGTTTGATCGATCACATCGAAGCTTTCAGAATGTACATAAAGTGAGTGTTTATCATGCTTTTAATCGCGTAAGATTCAGTACTTTTAGGCGAGTTATCTTTTATCGATTCTTCACATTTTCGCACCATTTATTCTTCACTTCGTTAATCTTCCCAGCGAAAATATATCGTTCAAAGCGCAGTGATTGCCTTAAAATGCATCAATAATTATTACCTTACATGAAACCCCTCAAAGTCATAGTCAGCATACCAATTCCAAATTCAATCGAGACTAATTCTTAATCTCCGGATTGCTTGTGTGTCGCGCAAAATCGGATTTTTTCATCACATCATATCGGTACTCGCGGAAAACTACGTGGAAAGACATTCGGCGTTTCTTGATCGCACCGAAGGGAGGGGTAACATCAGTTACCCCCGTCGCCAGCACAAGCGGGTGGGTAGATAAGCTCAACAGCTACTTTGCCTCAGTGGGGCCGGGGGTTACAGCGGCGTTAGACGCGGCCCAGCGCGAGTCGGAGCCCCTCCCCCCGCGCCCGCCGTGTGTGGTAGCGGATGCCTATCGCGTCCACCCGGCTACGTTGCCTGAGCTCTCCGCAGCACTAAAGCGAATGTCATCATCTAGAGCCTGCGGAGAGGACGGCGTGACCATCAGCATGTTGCGTATGACCTGGCCTGTGATTGGACCGCATGTTCTCGATGTCGTGAACGCGTCGCTTGTGTCAGGAGTGCTGCCGGAGGAGTGGAAACGAGCTACAGTGGTTCCCATCCATAAGTCAGGGAGCACGACAGAACCGAGCAATTACCGCCCAGTCTCTATACTTCCTGTAATAGCGAAATTAGCCGATAGCGTTATATGCTCCCAACTTCTAGAATACCTGCTGTCACACTCAATTATCACAGACGTGCAACATGGTTTCCGGCCGGGGCGCTCCAGAGTCGGCGATGCTGGACGCTGTCGGTTACCTGATGGACAGCATGGACAGAGGTCAGATTGGGTGCCTAACTACAGCTGACACCTCGAAGGCCTTTGACAGCGTCCAGCATCCCCGACTGCTGGAGAAGCTTGCGTGGTATGGCATACAAGACCACTGGTTCCGTGACTGGCTTGGGGATCGATATCAGAAGGTTAGGGGCGGGGAAACATCATTACCAATCACTCATGGCGTGGTTCAGCGGTCGCTGCTGGGACCAATCCTATTTTTAATTTCACAAACGGTTTGCCGTCTTACCTCAATGATAGTAAAATTGTAATGTACGCCGACGACGTGCAGTTCCTCCATCAGGGAGAGACCCGATATGTCCTAGACCTTCAGAGCGGGGTGGAGCACACGGTAAACGTAGCACAGCGATGGTTCATGGCAAACGGTCTCAAAATTAATCCCACAAAGACCGACCTAGTGCTTATAAAGTCCAAAAGATGCCAAATGAACCACAATTTTTCTGTCCGATTTGGCGAAGCTCAAATTCATCCATCGGCCACTGTTAAAGTTCTCGGGGTTATGGTCGACAGTAATCTCACATTTGAATCGCAAGTCTCATCAGTTATACGCCGATGCTACGCGACGATGAGGGGACTAGCAAAATTGGCTCGCTCACTTCCGGAAGAGGTAAAGAAAATGATCATTGAGGCTTTAGTTTTTCCTCATCTATCATATTGCATTACAGTTTGGGCCGGCTGTGGCATAATCCAAAAAGACCGAATCCAAAAGGTGATAAATCACTGTGCGCAAATTGTCAAGGGCGCGAGACGTTCCGCCCACGTATCACCGATGTTGCGCGAACTGAAGTGGCCGAGAGTGGATGACTTGGTGGCAGAGCGCGACTTGGCCATTATGCACTGGCTGCTGCTCAATGACCAGGCGCCGGCTAGTCTAAGCGAGCGTGTACTGTACCGTGGAAACGTGTCGGCTAGGGAGACGCGAGCGACCGACGCCGGTCAGCTGCAGAGACCGCGGGTACGCACTGAGCATGCTCGGAATTTTTCAATTTCCGTGCCGCAGATCATTGGAACAACGCGCCCACAGTAGTCAGGGAAGCTAGGACCGCCGCAAAGTGTCGTAGAACAGCCAGACAGTGGCTACTCGAATCAGAACAGTGACGAAAACGAGTATGTACTCCTGTCGCCTTGTATGTCGCCTTGTAATGACTGAAGCTTCTTTAGGATTGTATCGCCCTCATGTGTTTATATTTTACGATTGTGATCGCCTGTAACTTGACGCTAAGACGTAAAAGCCACGTTGAGTGGAACGCTTTAAGAAATAAATGATGATGATGATGATGTACAAGAAGCATATACCTCTATTCTTACATTATTATTTTTGACTGAACTCTCCTTGAATACCTGACAAAAAACTTTTTTGAAATTGAATATATTTGTTTGTGCTTTTTTATATAAAAAATATTCAATTTCAAAACGTCTTTGTCCAATCCAAGGTGAGATTAGTCAAACATAATAATTTAAAAATATAGACTAATCCCTAATTGATTTTTGGGTAAATATAGATGCTAAATTCGTATGAGCGAAGTTTCGTGAACCTGAACATGGCACGTAAGGCCATCACACTGGATCAGCCGACCATACAAATTCGGTGGTTATAGCAGTTATAGGATCCGAGATATACGGGGGCCGAGTCGGCCCCACCAGTGCACACAATTCTCGGAGGTACTCCATGTTAACACGTTAACAAATGTTTTGTTATATGTTTTATTAAGCGTGATCTGGGACAGTAGAACAGTTTAGCAGTAAATAACTGCTGTTTTATCAACATGTCCTTATAACTAGGGAGAAACCCAACAAAACTATTTCATCAGCAATAGCATTATAACCTTTAAAAAAAAACTACGAATAAGTCCGTCATTGTTCCGAATGCGTCACAAACTCATGATTGTTTCTGACATGAAACAGTGACTTTAGATTATGCTTTACTGACTCCTAGGAATTAACTTATTATAGGGCTTAAGTTCTGCTTCTAATGCGTTAATGCACTATACATATTATATATCTCCACCCAAGTCCTCTCTGACGTCACACAAAAGCTGTACCCGTTGACCCGCCATGTAGAGCCCCGTAGCTGTGTGTCCATTGGGCCAAGCCTTTGACATTACACACTGCATCTGGGTATTCCCACACTGCCTTATATGATGGTAGCCCGCGCTACTTAACGGGCGTGATAAGCAGCACCGCCGAACACTGATGGTCCTGACGCTCAGGAAGCGAAGACACGGCTGGAACAGCTTACGTAGTACATACCTATAAATCAACTTGTACCAGGAATTTCTTCGAAATAATACATTATAACAATGCTTGTTGGCAATGACAATGCAATTGATAATACAAATAAGTCTGACTTTCCAAACAATATCTGACCGTTTACAAAAGCACCTCTAAGCGATAGTTTCACACAAGTTGAATGAGCTAGAAATGAGAGATATGTGTGCGGCGTCCTGCGTGCCGTTTTCCGAGGCTCGGAGCGCTGCGGCAGTATATATATATATATATATATATATATATATATATATATATATACGGTACCAGCGCGGCGCGGCGGTACCGTCGTCTCCCCGTCTGGCGGTTCGGAGGCGCCCGACCCGGTTGAACTTCCTGATCTGCCCCGCTTCTCCCTGGACCCAGGATCTCTACGAGCTGATACCGAGCGGCAGCGCCGGCGGCGGCCGAGTGCAGACATTAGCGGCACCTCGTAATGCCGTAATGCCGTAATGCCGTAATGCCGTAATGCCGTAATGCCGTAATGCCGTAATGCCGTAATGCCGTAATGCCGTAATGCGTCACACCGTTACGGCGGGCTCCGGTCAGACACCCGGTACCGGCCCGACCCGGCCCGCTGCGGGTCCGGAATCGGCCCGCTGCTCAGCCAAGGTCACCGGGTCCACGGGGCCGGACCAGGCCGGGACGGAGCAGACTGTCACTGTCACGGGGCCGGACCGGGCCGGGACGGGGCAGACCGTCACTGTCCAGTGCCACTGGCAGGGGCCGGACCGGGCCGGGACGGGGCAGACTGTCACTGTTCAGTGACACTGTCAGGGGCCGGACCGGGCCGGGACGGGGCAGACTGTCACTGTTCAGTGCCACTGTCAGGGGCCGGACCGGGCCGGGACGGGGCAGACTGTCACTGGCTGCTGTCAGGTGCTGTGGGCGGGGTACCTGCCAACGGACACAGTTGGACAGCTGTCGGTAGGTCAGCGCATCACTGGCCGATCCATCCCACCCTACGAAGCCTCTCAGCTTTTATTTGGCAAAGTATAGAGTATAGACAGCAAAGCAGTACACTCATGTCATGTCAGAAACCGGACCAACATGTGTACCTTAATCACCGACAAACCAGCGAGACAATTGAAATTCAAATATTTCCGCAAATAAGTGTATTTCTGCTTAAAGTCATTCAGTTGAACAATATTGCCAAGCGGTTGGCATACGAAAACGACATAAACCCTCCTGTGCGTGCCTTCTCATCACCATCCACTTAAGTTTAAAAAGGAACAATTTCGAGTGCATTGAGTGCACAATGACGGCAATACTCAGCTAAAAGTAGCGCACAACGTGCGCATATCTGTGTACAGAAATATGCACATTTATTTTGACGTGTTGTGGCATTTGGAAGTTGCAGTTACCATTCTCCTACCCCGTATGCATCTTTCTGACGTTACCCAAGGTATACTATTTCCGTAAATGCAACCAAAAGCAATCTAACATCAAACTGCTGCCACTTTATTCTGAACTTAAACAGCACGGCCACTTCAGCACCGATTGTTTTGTAGCGCCATCAGCGCGAGCCGCAAAACCGTTAGGAGGTAGACTGTGCCGCATAACTTTACTGCTATGCGGGTAGCCTAACCGCCAGAAACCGTTCGGCTCTGGCGCATAGGCTGTGCCGCAGCACCTTGCGGCAATGCGGAACAGGCGCCGATGAAATGCAAACAAGAGCAAAGGTGACACATGACAAAGGCCTTATCATAATAAGGAATGTGGTATTTAATGTGAACATAACACTTCTGGATTCCACATTCACTTCCTCTTACGC